>NMRB01002026.1:39929-60410 GCA_002633025.1 Notospermus geniculatus | reverse complement strand
TATTTTTTTAAAGCAGCAAACTCATCATTTTAAGTATTTTTATTCCAATGATCCCAAGGGGACCATTTAACAGCACATGTGATGTCATAATATGGGCTCAATGCATATTTATGAAGGTACAACGATAGGCCTAGACAGTCACAGTATTCCCTCATTCACTACAATAAAGGGCGTCGACCTATTGACAGTAGTGACATCACAACTCATGGCAATAATTTCCACGGATTGACAAAAATTAAAGTTTACAATGAGTGGAGTCTCCCTTTAATTGCATCGATCGAAGGGTAAATGTATGATCATGACACCACACTGTATCAACAAAGCAAGCCGCACTATAGTTCCTAACCTTGGTCGACACGAATGTACTCATCACAGTCCGCTGTCGAATCAGCCAGGAAGCGATGGGTCCTGCGTACTCAAAGAAACTCTCCTTATCACCACCGATCTCCAATTGGGCGAGGAGAGCGTATGAGGCTGTCTCGATAGCGTACGCCGATGGCTTGGATTTGTACCAGATTGGTGTAGTGCTCTCGGGAACTACCGTACCGTCTGGCGTCCAGTACCTCATGCCAGTTGCTTAAAGTTAAAGACAAACCGTCATAATTAATTTCGGCGCAGTGTCCAGTTGTCAATATGACCGTGCAAGTGGTATTTGACTCAGCAAATTTCTGTCCGATCAGCGAAAATGTACGGCGTAATAAGAGGATGGGGATCGAGAGAGAGAGGCACATACCGTGTTTGTGGACCAAGATGGAACATCCAAGACACCTTTTAGATGAGGTCACCCACATTTTTTTCAGAATTTCATCAAGAAATATTAAGTTTTCCTATTGTATTTGACATCCAAAACAACAACATGTTTTTTTGTCAGAAGATCGACCTCATAGACGCAGACCACTCAAGGCCTTGAAATTTTGGTGATTCAAGACAATGGGGATAATTGTCTTATGTTCATGAATGACGAATGTTATCGGTTCCTGGTCAACCACCTTTCAGTGGCGAACAGCTTCGTACTCGCAAGAAATTAACACAGCACGAGCATGATCAACAGTTTAGAATCCCCGATCAGTGCCCCAAAAAAGGCCATCGATTGACAAAATAAGCCGCATTGTACAATAGGATTTCCATTGTGTGCCATGGAGTAACGTCACTTCCGATCGGGGATTCTAAACTTTAGGCCGGTAACTAGAATATACTTACCGGGGTCCAAGCTCGCCATTTGCCTGAGTTTCCTGTTTGCCGCATCTTTGTGGGGACTATTTTGGACGGCTAGTGCATACGTAAGGATCGCTTGTTCGTAGGATGTACTAACGGAGTCCCAGTTTTGGTTTAGGTAATTGACAGATGGCTGCAATTTATCTGCGATATCACCACTCGTGACCTTCATACCAACCTGAAACAGACAACACACAATGAATCACAAAACTAAACTAACAGTATAATTCCCCCAAGGGTAATTTATATTAAGAAAATGTATGAAAAGATGATGACAAAATAGACATATAAAAAATAAATGAAGGGCAAGGTGATAAGAAACAAAGAGACTGCCAAAGTAAAGAATGGCGTAAAAGATGAAAAAGAAAGGAAGCCTAGGTGAACGGCAACTGCAAACCACTGACCAACGAAAAATTAGAAAGAGGTAACGGAAGACAAAGGCCTAGAAAGAGGACCCCCTGTCGTCCAGAAAAAAGGGCCTACTAAAAGGAAAAAAAGGGGGCTGTAAACCACTGACCAACGAACAAATAGGAGAAGAGCATGGAAGAAAAAGGCCTAGATAGAGGACCCCTGTCCTCCAGAGAAAAGGGCCTACTAAAGGTCCGTCTAGTACACGATCATACATTTGTTCAAAACATCATCATACATTTGTATGATGATGTATGATGATGTCGAAGCTTGTTGTGGATTTCCGTCTACACAATGCAGCTAAAAGTTTGAACATCATCATTCGTGTTGGATGCTATTCAAGCTTGTTGGGAAAACGGTCCACACCGTTGTCCATGAACAAATGTATGATCGTGTGGACAGGCCTTAAGGGGAAAGACGGGGGGGGGAGGAACCCCATGCCAAACCTTTTTTGGCCCTGACACTGGCATTGGTAAGGGGAAGCTACGGGGTTATCAGAAACTCAGCACCTGGTGTTGAGGCCTGAGGGGGTGATAGTTTTAAGGGTCCACATCCACCGTAACTCTGTTTTGAGGAGGGTCGTCTCATCTGGACATGTCTCCAGAATGGTGAACATCAGGTCCTTGATAGAATGTCCTGGCAGTTTGAAATGGGCATAGAGTAACGAGCAGTCATGGTCATCCTCTATCCCCCGCCTGATGTTGGATTTGTGGTTGTTCATCCTTTTCCGGAAACACATGGTCTGTCCGACGTGCTGGTTGACTGTAGGGCATCTGGTACAGGTGATGCAGTAGACAAAATGGTAGACAACATTTTTACTGTCACAATCCGTGGGGCTCCTCAGGCGGAGTTGATGGGACCTTCCGGTGGATGAGCTGGTGATGTGGGACTGGGATGGTAAGAAGATGCAAAGTTCACTCCGACCCCTTTTAGATCCTTTCCGTGAGCATGGGTCACAGGTGGGCTTAGCCTGTTGGATATCCGAGGTGGGGACCTTGGCTCTTACAAGCACATCACGGAGGTTTTTTGGCCTCCGGAAAGCAATGAGGGGTGGCTCAGGGCAGCATTCCTTCATTGAGGGGTTCAAATGGTGTAATGGTAGGAAACGGCGAGTGATAGCAGTGATGTCTGGCAGTCCAGGCTGGTAAGTGAGGACTAAGGGGATCCTTCGGGTTCTTTGTTTCTTATTACCTTGCCCTTCATTTCTTTTTTATATGTCAATTTTGTCATCATCTTTTCATACATTTTCTTAAAGCCCCACAGTATTGAATTTTACGATATTTTCAAAATGTTAGGAGAGTTTACATAAGAGGTCTCATAGCTTGTGAAGGTCCCCAAAATGCTTGTCTGATACGTATTTCAGAGAATCAAGGCCTAGTTTTCAGCACACATTATAAAAAGCTGCAGGGAGAGCCCTATGTATTTGGGGAGAGCGCAGTACATTTTACACGTCATGACGTCGTGCACTGACGTCAAGAATCGCGGCGATGATTTGCGTTTTTCACATTCAATACAGTGGGGCTTTAATATAAATTACCCTTGGGGGAATTATACTGTTAGTTTAATTGCTCCAAGCTATAATTTATAAAACCCCTTTCTAGAGTTTCAGATTGTAAAGTTCCAGCCTGAAGAAGACCCCGGTTGGGGTCGAAAATTTGCTAAATATTCTGGAAATTGACTATTATACTTTATTATAACAATAATTGTAATAATACAATAATTGTACGGGAGTGCCAGATTTCTCAGTGTTGTTGCATGTTCGTCCTACATCCAGCTGTATATTGTATATTAAAGAAGGGCAAAATATGGGGAACACTAACATATGTTTTAGCGGTGCAATCCATTTAAAAAAAGGTGTTGTCGACGACGTGGTCTCCGAAGCATGTGCACAAATCAACTAAATTACAGCCATTCATGAAGGAACTAGGCCTTGAAATCCGACACTAGCCATTGTCACCAGACGCCATGTTTCATTTTTCCGTGGTTTCTATATTACGTATTCCAACCGAACATGTATAACCAATGATTTCGCGTGAATTCGGTTTGCCGCCGCGGCCACTTATTGCAGGGAATACAGTATTTTTCATCAACCTAAACCATGTACACCTAAACCATGTTTTTGTCTTCTGTTGCTGAGGTATGCATACGATGGGGTTGCAACTTTGATACCTGGCCCTAGAACATCTCCTCTGTATGTCAGAGAGGAAATTTCATGGAAAAAAATTAATTATCATGAAAATATCACTATTTTAAAATATCATCAAGATTGAGATTTTTGAAATCTTAACATTTTTTACCAGAAATGACTTTTCAAGTAATCTATGGAAAATTTTAAGAAATATGGTGAAGAAAGTGTTTGAAAATCTTGGCTTACTTTGAGGATTGAAAATCTTGGCTTACTTTGAGGATATTTGAGATTATCGAAAATATCAAAAATCTGAAATTTGAGATTTTTCGCGAAATTTTGGGTTGAGGTGTTAACCTTCGCTAAAAGATTAAGACTGACCAAGATTCGGTAACTATATTACCATTGGTCACAGAGAAATTAAACTTTTTCTTTAAATTGTGTTGAAAAGTGTCCCGTTTTTCATGCATAGTTCCTTGAATAACACAGAATAGGGCAAATATTTTTCAGTAATTTCTTCACCATGAGTCTTAGAACTATTCATAGATTCATGACAAATTTGTTCATTATAATTTGTTTTTTACGAAACACTTCAAGATTTTAAAGATCTCATTTTCAATGATATTTTGAAACAGTGATAATTTCACGATATTTTAATTTTTTCCTTAAAATTTGCTCTTGGACATATGCAAGAGATGTTGAAGGGCCATATATCTGAGCTAGAACCCAAAATTATGCATCACTTCCTGTACAGAGTTAAAAAACACTGTCCATTTATTTTTTGGGATGAGTGTACATACCTAGCGGCCCATACTCGTGCAATATTATTGCACAATGAGGATCAAAATGGGCAATATTATGCCAATCTTTCTTCTACCAATCATGCCGAAAGCACATTATACCCATCTTGGGCCTCATATTAACAGAGTTTACGCTAAGCTCCCGAAATGCAAACGCCAACGCCAATCCCATTGTTCGAGACCACGAAGAGAGCACCGAACAAAAGTTTAGACGTTCGCGTAGGCGTTTCAGGGGCTTTGCGAATACTCTCTATTGTGCAATTGCGCATGTGTGGGCCGCTTGACTGCTAGGGACCGTACGATCAGCTAGTTATTGGGCTTATATTAGTGCGGTCACTTCACCACGGGTGCCGCTAGCAGCACAATAAAATACCTATGAGGAGGCTGCGTGTAGGGTCCCTTTAATATTAGTGGGTTGCCGCAGCGGCCCTGGTAGGCCTGTACGTTTACCGACGATTCAGCGTTTGTTCACGTAGGTTTTAACAAACGGTGCTAATCGGGCCACTGCGAAAAATTTCTAGGCCCATATTTTCAAAGCTGTTTTTACGCTAAAATGCATTTTAAAAAGATAAAACAATGTTTTTAGGAAAAATCATACATTAGAAGTTGTTTTAGTTTTAGAACGCTCCGACGAAAACGCATTTTTACGTTCATATTTTCCAAAGGGTTTTAATGCTGAAACATATGTATTTTAAATCTCCCCTTAAAAGTGTTTTAGCTAGAGCAAGGTAGGGGCATGTCTAACTTCCTGTTGGCTTGTCTCTTGTCACAGCGACAGACTCAGGAACAGGGTAAACTAGTATACCCGTCATCGACCGTCCGCAGGACGCTCAGCAACAATTTGGTGACATAAACCACTGTCCGGGGGAGAGATAATTATAACGTTACAGAGTGTCCGTATCATAAGGTAAAAGACTAAAGTGTACTTATAACGTATGACTTAACGTCCATGAAGCTTTCCTACGCCAATCATGATTGTTGAATAACCTGTCACGTGACAATAGCTGTGGTTACACTACATGGAAATCCCCGGGCTTTTTGAGCCCGCGTCAAGCCCGGGCCTGAAAAAAACCCGCCTGAGATCCGGCGAGCGTCTACACTACTAAAATCTAGCTGAACTTAATTGCTACGCCCGGCGATAGGGTAGCTACTGGCACGCACTCTTCACGAAGAGGAGGCGCTAAATTGGAGTGCTGCCTTTTTACCGCGCATGCCCACAAGACGCGCCGTCTGTCGCGGTGTTCAAGAACTAGACAAAGCCCGGGTCTATTGCGTCTTCTACTTAAAAAACCCGCAGGAGACGCGGGTCTAAATTAAGCCCTCCAAAAACCCTTCGAAATCGGAGGGTTCAAAAAGCCCGGACTTTTCATCCCCGGGTCTATTAGGCCCGCGCTTTTAACAGGTGTAGACAGAAAAAGCCCGGGTGAGACGCGGGTTTTTATGTAGTGTAAACAGGGCTCGAGTTTAAACCACCGGTTCATTATGTTCATAAGCAAACCCAAAGTAGGGGCAGTTTCACCCTAGGCCTTAAGCAACTATTCATTCCATCACGTAGTTGTGATCGTACAAGCAATTCCTGCCATTCAGCGTAATAGTTTGTTTTATTCACTCCCATTTCGACTGTGGGTGTGCTTATGAACCGGTGGTTTAAACTCGAGTTTACTGTATAGGTTACCGATACGTTACCTTTTATGTTACGCTAATGAATAGAAAGCCAGCCCATTTACACTCGACTCCGCCTGCGGGACCATCATGGTCAATAAAATGGGTTGACCCGTACACAACTCTTTTGCATAACGCGTCTGGTCGAGTGAATGCAATCGTAGATTTGGTCTTTTTCGTGATTAGTGACACTAACAGCAATAAAGGTGGCGTAATTGTTTTTATGGACGTGCGCAGGAATTGGGGGTTATAACAAGAGAAAGAGGGGCCTTGTTGCGACAGTATGGATAGGCTGCATTTTTTCCTCTGCTTCCCCCTTCGCCACCACCACCACCAGCACCGCTTCCTTTCAACACCACTGAATTATCCATCAGCACCACGTCATGGCCGGGATTATTCCCATGGCAATATCAACCTATGAAAAAGATTTCCAGGCGATAAAGTATTGAATGGAAATGAGCGCCATATCCAGTATCATCCCCTGCTAAGGGTTTTTAGTCAGTAATTATAGCAGAAGGAAACCGCAGTGTCCGGAGAATTAATGCGTTACCAAAGATAGCAACGGCTTCTCCATCACATGAAGATGAGTTCAACCCGAACCGGTGATCGAACCCGCATCAGGGGCGCAGGCTGGGGGTGCACGTGCATCTCCCCCCCCCCCCCCCTTAGTTCCGCTTAAGAAGTGTTGAAAAATAAAAGACCCTTGTTTTCACAGTTCAGCTTGATCACATGTTGCAACAGATGGCAGGTTCATCGTACATCTACTAGTTGTGTNCCAGCCTAAGCCCCTGCGCACCCGACATATCGCTAAGTTCTTCCATAACTTTCCCTGCGCAATTGCCATGCTTCATGAGGGATTTGAATCTCCCCTCTCGCCTGCCATGGCAAACTTCATTCTTTATGCTTTTATATTGGACGAGTGAACAAGAATTAGAACGACGCTCTGGATGTACTCAACAGAGTGTGTCTCATTTCATAATGCAGTCATTACCCAGCAAAACTTAACGAGGCAGTCATTCTGCCCTTTGTTATTCACCAGTAATACAACTATCTCATTCATATTCACACGGAGGCTTGTCCTAAAGCCAGATGTGAACCAATCACGTTCCCAGACGTTGCATATTTATCAAGGTTACGTTCACCACCGCAGCGCCACTCTGGTCGGAAATGACGGCGTAACCAATCACATTCCAGGTTACAAGCTGAACGTAGCCGAACGTTCATTATAAGTATCCGTACCGTCCACTTTAGTCTTTTACCTATAAGTCCTCCTGACACTGGCTAATACGCTACATTCATTAACGTTACATCCGGCGCCGTATTTTCGAAACAGTTTTAACGCTAAAATGCATTTTATTTTTGCACTTTGCACTGCCGCAAACAGATTTTAACATTTAAAACGCTGGCTGAAACAACATTTCAGTAAGAACAGCGTTTTATCTTGAAGCACTTTTGAAAATGTTGAAACGCTTCTTATGTTAGAACAGATTTTTGTTAAAACACGTTTCGGATAAACCAGCTTTGAAAGTATGGGCCCTAATGTTTAACTGTCACCAGCTACTTACAACCCCTCTACACCTTGAAATTGCCTCGACCACAAAAGCTGTAAATCCAACATCGGTATTCACCTCCATGCCCTGTCAACGAAAAAACAGTTTTATTCGATTGGTCAGTCTCAAAGTATTCCAAAAGTTACCGAAGCTTGTTGACCCTATAGGAAGGTTACACAACTGCAAAAAAATGCTATCACCCTGAATCAACAGGCAAAGAAGTCGGTGTTGATAACAGTCTTTAACTTACGAAATATTTCCTAAACCAATATGACGTTCTGGACGGCTCAAAGAAACTGCCATCAGACCGCTGCGCGTTCTTTATCAGCCAGTTGATCGCATCATCAGCATGCGGGGCCACCTTGTCACCCATATTTGGAAATATGCTAGCCTGGCAAAATACCTTTGCAACAATCGCAGTTAGCCTGAAACATCAAAACCCCCCAACAGATTTAATACCATACACTGAGGCAGCGCATCTTCAAATAGCAAGGCCTACGGTCACTTCGCCTTCGGCCGACTCGCACCTGAATTTTATAACCGTTCAACTCGTCACTGCCACATTTCGAACGTAGTCCCTCCGCAGAGATATAACCTAGTACGTACAAAGTCACCCCCCCCCCCCCCATAAGTATAAAACACGTTTCATGCATAATAACAAGAGCGGAGAGGGTGGTAGCCCAAGAAAGAACGCTGAAATCACCTTCACATCTGTATTAAATCACCGTGTGGAGATCTCTACCCCCTATCTTAAGATCACATGAAGCCGTAGTCGACATTATATCACCAAATTATCGCACAGAATTGAAAATTAGGAGGAAGTTTAGGAATGTTGACAGCTTCGCTTTTGTGGAGTTTTTGGGTGGTGACCTCTATCGTCAAAGGCGGAAATCAGCGCAAAACTTCGACAAGCCTCAGGAAAAAAGCGGACTACCTCGTGGCCAATGACCGATTTAGCTGAAATTTGGAATGATGATTAAAAAGATATCAATCTACATGTTCAAGCAAAAAAATCCCAGCTCACTCATGGTTCTTTGGAGTTATTATCATGTTTATTGCGGTGTTTACGAAAAATGGGTCGTCATCTCCAAGAAAATTCTATCTTCAACTCGAAAAATAATGGATTATTCAGAACGATCATGTTGAAACAACTGGTTTAATTTGTTAATAAAAATGTAAATTTGATACTAGCATAACCGATCGGATGTTTCATTGCGCTATCTTTAGTATTTTTATGTTTTTATCGGGCCCGCCATCCTCGCCAAAAAAGTGGCGCGATCAGCGGTCACGTGACCCAAATCCGGCCAGAGTTCGTCATGAGATTTTTATGTTAATGAGGGCCGTGCGTATCGGCTACACAACGTCAACACCACTGGTGGTGACGTCGAAACGTTCTTCCGTGAAGTTTTGACACTCCGTCGTTAAGCCCGCCGCACACGTGAGGCATCTGCCTCAAGCAAACGTCATTCGTAGCATTTGCCTGAGGCAAATGTCTCACGTGTGCGGCGGGCTTTAGTCACATTGAGGTCGGATTGCATTCTAACATCAGGTCTTATGGACGATTCGCTTTGTTTTCACCTGGGTTTTCAAACCAATCCACTTGCTATCACTCAATAACTAAAAGATGTACCGGTACATGTATTAAGTGATATGTTGAATTTTCATGCGCTTAGTTGTTTGTATGCCCAACTGAAACTATGAATCGAGAACAAAATGGCGATAGTTGACGAATGCTATACGTTAATTCGATTACACTTTTTTTTGGAATGATATAAGTATCCGCCAATCTCGTACCCAGAGGTTAGTTACGCTCGGCCGAGGTTGATGGTCGCTACACTAATCTCTGGAGACGGCTAAGCCCTAGCGGTGGCTTCGTGAACCAAAATGCAGTGGCAAGTGCGTTACACACGGCGCATCCCGCTTCACTCCAAGTTTATACAGTGCGCCAAGTAGTGCTGTGGATTTTCCTCAATAAATACAACAGATCCCTCGAAAAAAACTTTCTAATGACATTTTTGTGTGTAACATTTTATACTCAAGTCATCTCAAGTCATTTCAGTGCATTTGTGGTCAAATTCGGTCTAAAATTGCACGATACCAAAAATCACACCTAAGGCGTGAAAATGGCTAGCCGTCTCCAGAGATTAGTGGAGCGACCTACAACCTCGGCCCGAGCGTAACGAATCTCTGGGTACGAGATTGAAGTATCCGCATCAAATAGAGTTCCAAAGCCGGAAGTATTTTATGCAAGGTTCTCGTAAACGTTTCAAAAAAGAACGCAATAATATCGATGGAAAGAGAAATGGTATTTTTTAATTAAAAATTGGCCGAAAGTGTACTACTGAATTTAGGTTTGCAAGTTTTTGGTAATGGCAACTGGTAGGCAGGGATAGTATTGACGACTGGAATCAGTCAAGTTGGACAAGCGCAGTAGTTTGGGTTTATGATTCTTTTTTCACATATTTTAATGACGTTTCGCATATTTTGATGACGTTTTTCACAAATTTTGGTCGAGAATTTTTCATAGCCAGAACAGATGGGCGTAATAGTATGTACATGTACATGTACTTCATTTATTGATGTACAACCTTCACAACATTCAACGTATTAACATAATATTGCGGTTTTAATGAATCCCGGAGCGGACGATTGGGTCACGTCAGACGCATTTTCAGCAGTAGGGCTACCCTAGGTCAAATAACGCAACCACCTGCACCGACCTCATGGGCCGAGCACAACTGCACTAAACTTTGGGTGATTTTTTCATCCTCTAATCCAATATTTTGACTGGAACTGTATTACCCAATTCCTGGGTTGCAAAACAACCCACCAAACTTTAGCTCTCCGGGGTGAGCTATAGTGGTAATGTGGTGTCCGTCGTCCGTCGTCGTCGTCGTCGCCGTAGTCCGTTAGCTGGGCACGTTTCGTAACCACTAGGGCTATGGATCTGAAACTTGGTACATGTACATACCTTAACCTCGCGTTTATAACATCACTGTTCTGTAGGCAAGGTTCCCCACCCAGGGCATTACAATATTCAAAGATATTGAATGCTCTAGAAACCACTAACATTCGATGCCGCAGAAATAGACTATACATGTACAATGTAGTCATGTTTCATTAAAGCCGGTTACGGTGCCAATCAACCCCAACTTGACCAAATCTGTTAACAGTTTGGAGTGGTACGAACCAGCATGTGACAAAAACGTCATCAAGTAAGATTAAGGCGGGGGGCTAACTATGCCGACTTTATTGACGCTCTTTGAAAACAAGCGTCCTAACATATTCATGACAAAAAGTAACTAACTGATGTCAACAAAATGTTTTAGCTACAACCTTTATGCTTCCGTTCTGTGAAAGAATTGTTCATTTTGACCAATTACGATGGAGTTAATTGAGTTATAACAAGTTGTCAAAATTTGAGTTCGCAAACAATTTTACAGACTTGGGATGCGACACATCAGTTTCCCACATAGTCTGTAACATACAGGCCTGATGTCTGCAGGGCCTAACGATCCGTTTTTTACGAAAGTACTTTCCATTTAATTGGTATAAACTATTTAATGGCAAAAAAGGCTCGATCTACAGTTTTTGAAAAATTTCATATTCCCGACCAACTATCCAAAAAAGGCGATCGTGTTGCCCTAGAATGCACATATGGCAATAACATCCAAAAGAAATTTTTCAAATATATGTGTCCAAAAAAGAGAAAACTTGTTTGGGAAATTTGACAATTTCCATACCGCTGGCAAGTTACTTCTTTGTTATGCAGATTTGCACTATTCGCGCCCTTTGAGTAAACTCTGTTCGGCCATTTGTGACCAAAGCACCAGCGACAGAGCTGAACAATACCTGCAGTGGACACAAAAGATTTAGGGTCGGCACGTACACTGGAGATTGGTTTTCGAAAACAGTATATCAGGATGATAGGATTTAATCTGAATGTGAATGACTNTGGCACCCAGACAAATCAGTCATCACCACACCATGGAGCAATTCACCACGTCACTGGGAACCGATCGCTGTATGTATTGTATGGAGCGAGCTTGTACTCTATTATATTGATTAGGTTCCCAGTGACGTGATGAATGCTCCATGGTGTGGTGATAACTGATTTGTCTGGGTGCCAGTAATTAACACTTAATTGAAAAAGTGAATTGACGGTGGGAATTTATCATGAAAGACTAGCATTTTGTAATAACCGAAGCTTGAAAAAAATTTCCTAGTCCCTTTAAGGTATATACCCCTAAATCAGATGACGCGTGACACGCAGTTTCGGTCCGATTCGATTCTTGGCTTGGCACCAGGTGGCGAAAACCAAAAACACAAAAACTGCAATTACTCTTGAAAAAATGAATGGATTATCTCCAAAGTTTATCGTAGGTGTAACATACATACATAACAGGTTTTTGATTTGACCTACTCTTCAACGTCACAGAGGTCAAAGTTTAGAATTGGCCAGTAGTGACTTTCGGCGTACGACAACGTTTAGCGATGATCCACCTATTTAGTAGCTTGAGATGGCCTCTTCCACACTTAGCAAGGCCAATACCTTGGCATCGGGTCTGATCGAAAGATACAAATACTGAAACCACCTATTGTTCGAGTAGGCTTTAACATGGAAGGAATCCTTCCTAAATTTTGTCGTAGGCTACATACCGGTAATAGTGAGCTTTTGCAACCACCCGGTTAGGCCCTACAACAACGTTTATCTAGCGTTCGAGTCAACTCACACACTAGATAAACGTAGTCGTAGGACCTAACCGGGCGGTTGCGAAAGCTCACTATTACTAAGCGAAAACTAACTTTTGTCGGCTCGTGGCATCGCGGTTGCATGAGGACCGTTTGCGGTGAGTGGTGTAGTTTTCTCAGCGCGTAACCATCGAAGGATTCCCCAAACCCTGTGAAAATAGCACTGCTGTATCGGGCACAATGCGGTAGAAACTACTTTTAGTAGTTGAAACTGGCTTTTTACCTGATATGTAGCTTGCACCTTCATATTTTGCACCGCCACACTGTTAGAAACTATTAAATTTACAGTAGTAATTCTGCAGTAATTTTACAGAAATTCCCTGCAGCAGAGTCCCCAGCACTTTCTGTAAATTTACATAATTTTTTTATGGTATGATTCATGTTTTCCTGTATTGGTTGGACTCCATTGGACATCCCGTAATGATGCCTTCTGAGGGCAGTATGAAAATATAATTTGGTCAGCCTCCAGTCAAATCTCTGTTGACATTTATTTAAGTTTGTAATTTTACAGATCAGGTCTGTAATTTTACAGAACCGTCCTGGGGACTCTGCTGCACAGATTTTCTGTAAAATCTTCTGTTATTTCTAACAGTGCAGATGAAGCGGTATGCAGCAACCTGAGTAGGGAACTACATGTAGTATGCCCCTTCCACCAAAAAAACAGGGCTTGTTATTGAGGAGAGGCCCGGTGTGAAAGAAATGCAGGTCCGCCCGGAACCAAGGTTCCACGGACCTTGGTGACTTAGGAATGGGGGCCCTCGACGCCTGAAAGGGCAAGTGAACGATGTGCCTGGCGAGGATTCCGGAGAGCAATAGAGCCATAGTGCGCTCTAACCGGAGTTATATGCACTTTACATGACATTTTACCGAGGGTGATCTTGTCATGTCTATATCCCCGCCGGCAGGGACCAAATCACGGCCCCATTTTCATCAGCAGCTTGGCGCAAGTTTTCAAATTGCAGCACCTCACTGCGAATGAAAAATATGTGCAGAATACTTTGAGTAATGTACATCATGTGCATAACTCAAAGTATTCCGCACATATTTTTCATTCGCACATGTATATCAACCCTGATATGAAGTTTTCTTTACTTTTGAGTAGGACTTGGGATCCTAGATTTCTATCGTAACGGACGTCCGCCTAGGACCACTTTTTCTAAATGCTGGACCTCTATTCCTAAGGAGGCGCAGTCCTAGGACATTGGTTCCTAGGAATCTTGGTCCTAGGACTTCAGTTCCTAGTTGTCCTGACCAGGACCGTAGGACTTAGATTCCTAAGAGTTAGGGTCCGTAGGACTTACAATCCTAGGAGTTAGGGTCCCGCGGACCCTACTTACTAGGACCTGGGTTACTTTCACACCGGCGTGTAAACATACCATGCACTTCCTGGTTGATTTGGCCAGATTGCGTACGAACCATCAAAACTATTTTTGTACTTCAGTTCTTGTTGGAATCCTGCAACAAAAAATAACGCAGCAGTGTCATACCTCATGAACCCTGATTGAGCTGGACACGTCACGTGTCCAACAGACAAACCATTCTCTGCTCTACAAGTATCATTCAGGGGCTGTGTGCAGGCTAATCGCTCGCAGTAGAGGTGAGGTCACAACCACTGCAATTTATTTATCTATTGAAACGTTCTATATACATGTGCTATGGTAAATATAAGAATACAATTAAAAATAAAACAATTCGAGGGTAATTTTTCATGCTGGGTTCGAGGATAGAAAATCAGATGAAATATTTTAAATAACCTAGAATCGATTCTAAGACATCTTAACACTCCATACAAAAGTCACGCCCCGTTCATTACTATGCAGTAAGTCTAGTTTTCGCGCCATCAATGACCGACCAATCGCTAGCTGTTGCACGCCTGGGGTATATTATCATCGGGCATGCCGTCTGACAACAAAAAAATAGGGCTACCACAGTATTTACCTAACAGGGCAGTTGTCATTCATTGCATCATCCAAAATAGGCTTGGTAAAAGTTTGAAAAGCACACTCGATCTCTTGGAAGGCCAGGCCTATTTATGACTAATAATCCTACCCTGGCCTACTTGTTATCAGGTTATTGTTGGGTTCGAAACGGACATCATACAACCTGGTCTCCTGACCAAAATTGGGCTCCCCATGTTGCGCTTTTTTGGGCCACCCTGTAGTGTAATTTCCTATTCATACCAATGGTTGAGGTCTTTGGATATTGGAAGTATGCGGTTGCCTTTTTTTACCACCCGTATGATTGCAAAATGAGCACTCTAGAACAATGGGAGCCAGTCGAGTTTCGTGCTCTCAAATTAAGTTCCATGTTTTGCGATTATGCCTACATTTCATGAATCAAATTCAATACCTTCTAAAATTTGTTCGTAGGCGTTATCCTCGTGCTCCTTGGTCATTGTTTAAAGGCCAGTTGAGCCAAGGTAGTCATTAAAGCTACAACTACACCTCAAGTCAACTGTCAGCTGAGCGCCAGGCCCATGGGCCTCTTGTTTATTTGCAGGTTTTCGCTGACAATTTTTATAGCAGTGTGCGTCTCATCGAGAGCTTTCATACCATATCTTAAAACTTCAGTTATTTGAATTAGAAAGGTGGTTTTAGACCACTTTTATCCAAATTATGCACATGCCAGAGACACCTTTGACACATTCCCTTGCTGTCATTGTCCTGTTGCATAAATAAGAGTAAATTGCCATTGAATAGCTGTTTGTGTGTTGACATATGCCTGTGGTAATAGGCATCCACTCAGTTGATAGGGCAATTTTTAAAGGTCTAGGGCCGTATTCAAAAAGGGTGATCATCGCGCGATTAAGACTTAGACGTGTATAACTGCACTAAATGCACACACTTCACCATGCATTTGACGAAGTTACACGCGTCTACGTCTTAAACAGAAAGTTTGTCCCAGTTTGTTTCATGTGCCAGCGGCTAAAAATAGCACACGATGACGCGGCGTTAGCTTGAGGTGGGCCGTTCCATTAGCTTGAGAGGGGTGTGCGGTAGTAGGCCAAGAAGAAGCAAATGGGTCTCATCATGCTGATGAGTATCCAGGTTCAGAAGTTTTGATTTTAGGGGAAGATTAGAATGGACAGAATCCTTCATTTAGGCCACGCGACACAAAGGTTATATTGAACTTGCAGTACAAAGTGTTTGATGAATATTATTATTATTATTTACTTTATTCGTACCATAAGTACACTTTTGAATATTATTATGACAAAAAAAATTTAGTACATGTAATGACGAGCGCACACGTTACAGTTGCTTCAATGAATGATCATCAATTCTCACCAGTGCATAAATAGGTAAGCACCGATTCTATTTCCTCGTAAGACAAAAAGGAAAAATCTCGACAATCCCGGGTTGAGACGAGGTCAGTGATGAGGTTTGCAGTCGCGAATAATCTCTCATCTGTAGGCCTATTAGCCGGTACCGTAAGGTTAACAATTTCCCGTCTGGCTACATTAGTTGCGCTTCCACTACAAAAAAAGCCGGTATTGTTATGCTTCCATTACAGAATTGCCGGGTTTAATAAGTCCGGTTCTATTAAGTGCGGATCTCTTTAGTTTGGATAGGTCATGCACAGTCGCAACCGACCGTGGAGCCACCTGTAGCCGAGCATAATACTACAAATAGATCCGGTGTTATTGCCATTCCACTACAAAATTTATCCGCATCTAGATTCGGAGTATGATCGGCTATGCTATCCGAACTAAATAGATCCGCACTTAATAGAACCGGACTTTTTAAACCCGGCAATTCTGTATGGAAGCAGAATAAGAGCGGACAAATACCGGCTTTTTTGTAGTGGAAGCGCAACTCGAACTAAATAGATCCGCACTTAATAGAACAGGACTTATTAAACACGGCTATTCTGTAATGGAAGCAGAATAAGAGCGGACAAATACCGGCTTTTTTGTAGTGGAAGCGCAACTATTGTATCTGCTGCAGATCAAACTAATATTACGGCCAATATTCGACCGGCTACCATCAATGGCAATCCTTGCAGATGCTTTAACAATCTGGTTGGGGCTGGTAAGACAGCTCTTAATAAACTTAACAAATCTACAATGTCATACCTGTCATACCTGAACACGAGGCTGCCACTTGGGTGGTGGGCTTGGTATTTGTGACCGTTGACACAATATTGAATAGGCCAATCAGATGATGGTCTTTGAAAGGTCATAGGGTAAATATTAAATATTCAAGAACTGCTTCTGATGGTTGGACAGCGTGCTCCAGGCCGGCGAAAAGGCGGGAATTCCCAAGGAAACCCCCTGTTTTTTTGCAAAAATCGACGACTTTGGAATCAAAATGACACATCAATCCACTGATTTGATCGTTCTCTGATAATGAAATGAGAATTATTACATTGTAATCTTACGTTATTGACTTTTGATGGTGTACTTTCTCAGCCCGTGCAGACATAGACAGGATTTTAATCGTGACTTTCGGTCACTTTCATTGAAACTACATTGCGTTATATCTCTGCCGCTAGATGGCGACGCTGTACGATCTCGTAAATGAAACAGACTTTCTGATATGTACGGCCCCTGGTCTTCACCACACTATTCAAATAACGTCAGTTTACATCAATTAAGTTTACCCAAATGGATTGTCACAAGTGGAGTGTGTTAAAAATTGACCCTTGTAAGAAATTGACCCTATAGCCTTTTTTACACGGTGCGGGTGCGTTCCGGATCGAGACTAGATCGAGGAGGGTTCGGTTATTTTTCCCCGTGTAAAAGCGATACAACTGACCTCCACCTTCCTCGGGCCAGTTCAGTTCGCCGCGTGAGTCTCGGGAAGGTGGAGGTAGGTTCATGCTGGTTATTCTCTCGTGTAAAAGCGAACCGACTTCCACCGACCTCGTGCGGGATTGAGCACGCTACATATGAATGGCATCACTGGCGCATTGCTGTAAGTTACCTGTGAAGAAATCACGCACGAGATTTCTCAAGCACTACTCATGCTGTTAGAAGCATAGTTTATCGATTTTAAGTGATTATTTTTTGTGATATTTCTTACTTGCGATAACTGTAAATGTTGATACCCGCCATCTGGTGGCACGCATTTGAACGAACCGACCTCGAACTAGATCGAGGCGGGTTCGGTAACCCGCACCGTGTAAAAGCGATCAATCCATCCTGAACCAAACCCGCCCGAGGAGGGTGGAGGTAGGTTTCCTCGAACCAGCACCGTGTAAAAAGGGCTTTTGACAACTACATTCCATGTCGACATGGTTTTGCTCATTCATTGTGAAGTAGAAATGACAACACAGCTCATAATAGGTCGGAGAGGGCTGTTTCAAAGGTGTATCGGGCATGTGCAGAATAATTTAGATAAAAGTGGTCTAAAACCACCTTTCTAATTAAAATAATTGAATTTTTAAGATAAGATATGAAAGCTCTCGATGAGAGGAATACACTGCTATAAAAATTTTCAGGGAAAAAACCAGCAAATAAAAAAGTAGCGGCAAAGATCATTTTACAAAATTCCTTCTATCAAAGGTGGATTTTACCGGATATTCCAGACCTTCATATCATCAGATAACCAGGAACATTTGCTATCACGTTAGGCCCAGCCTCCTGCATTGCATTGGTTTAGAGGTATTCAAGAAAAACTGCTGTCCATTTACTTTTTTCCATGAGTGTACGTATCGATTATAAAACAACAAGACTACGATGTTCTCCTGAAGACGACTTCAGAATTAAATCCTCGTTTAAAATCGGAATTTATCGAAATTCGTCGCTTCTAATTCGACTCGGACCCACAGTTCATATATAACAAGAAATGTTTTAACAAAAACATAGGGCGCCGGGCGGTGTTTGAACTTCCTGATTGGTTTGCTATTTTGAGACTTTTAAGTGTGTAGGAATTTTGATTGTGATAACGCCAATATTGAACGGCGCATGCTGAGATCGTGCCACTACATTTTGATCATGATGATGCGAGGATTTCAAAGGTCACGGATGAGGTTCTCTGCCAAAACTGACGTCGTTGCTGAGGTGAATCGGCTGGCGTAGCTTAGAAGCACAGCGTCAACACCACTGGTGATTACGTCAAAACGTTGTACACCCCCGTACCGTGAAGTTTTGGCGACGTCGTCAGTCAGATTGAGGTCGGATTGCATTCTTCTACAGCAGGCCGTAGGCCTATGGACGATTCGCTTCGTTTTCCCCCGGGGTTTCAAACCAATCCAGCTGCCATCATTCAATAACTAACAGACGTATGTGATTTGTTGAATTTTCATGCGCTCAGTTGTTTGTACGCCCCACTTAAACTTTGAAGCGAGAACAAAATGGCGACAGTTGACGGTTACTAAACGTTATGCAGCGATCAATCACAAGTCTGACCCNCCCCCCCCCCCCCATCAGACATTCGACATTGTATTCGACGCCTGGGAAAAAAGTGGTCGTCCAGGAATCGACAGTTTTTCACCCAGAGCACAATATCCTTGGTCCAGGAATTCACTGCTTCTCTTTTGAGGTTCAGAGCATCACCTTTTTTCACTTGTCGGAACAAGGAACGCCAGGAATTGGACGCAATATCCCATTTTGGGGTTTAAAAGTTTATTCGAAAGCTTCTATTTTTAAATCTTTTGAATAGACTTTTTCCCATGTCTGGGTTAGAGTGTAATACTGTAGCATGACCGTGATAGCTGCCATGCTTTACAATTTGACCGTCGTTTTTGCGTTTTTGACCCCTTCACTACATTTTTACGCTTAGTCTGAAAAAACACACGAAAAAACATTAAAGCTACGTCTACACGAGAGATTGATTTGTCTCGGGTCAAACTTTGTCTCGAGACTTTTTAACCCGAGACAAGTAACGCCGAATCGGTAGATGTCGTCCTGGGTAACCCTAAAGTTTACCCAGGACCAACCTGGGTAACCCTAAAAGTTACCCAGGACGATCCTGGGCAAATTTTAGGGCACTAAAGTTTACCCAGTTTGAAATTCGCGCACTTTTTCACCTGCGGTCGAGGTTGAAATTGGTATGTTTTCAATGTAGCAACACACGAAAATTCCTCATGGCACGGTGTCTGTCATCATGGTCGTGCATGTTGTCCCAACTTTAGGCCTACTTTGTGAGCAACAAAATGTACATTTGCTCTCTATCCGGGCTATCTTAGATGTAATTTACAACATGCATAACGGAAGCCTTGTACATTTTTGTTGTACTTACTCACCAGCGATAGCCTACAGGTGCCCATGCCTCCGCAGCGCCGCTGGCAATTTCCCGCGCCAGTGTATATAAGTTCGTCCCGAACTAGCCACTGCAGTTTGGGGGCACGTTTTACACCGCCACGCAGTTCGTATTCTCCTTTCACGACCTTAACCATTTTCTTTTTGATTTCTCCACCTTTAGATGTGAACTGACCGTCCCGAAAGATCCGATCGGATTCAAATACATCTGCAAATCCTCCGCAGCAACACGAGTGACGTTATTAGCTGCCATGTTTTTGCCGATTTGATGGATTTCGTGCACTGACACATGACTGAAGTGCCGTTTTCAAGATCCTCGACCGCAGGTGAAAAAGTGCGCGAATTTCAAACTGGGTAAACTTTAGTGCCCTAACGTTTACCCAGGATCGTCCTGGGTAACTTTTAGGGTTACCCAGGTTGGTCCTGGGTAAACGTTAGGGTTACCCAGGACGACATCTACCGATTCAGCTATAGCGACGGCCCTGACGGAAAAATGAAATACAAATGGCTTCACCGAAGGTACTGTTAGTTCTGAATTGGCCGTGATTTGGCGACGATCAGAGAGATTCATGGACTGGTGTAGAAAACATTATCTCCGTTACAAGCCTAGTGGTTTACCTGGTGTTAGTCCGAGGAGGAATTCATGAGGCAATAATTATGGTTTCCGATCTCAAGATCGGAAACCATATAGTGTTTGGTCGTGGTGTGTGTCTGTCTGTCTGTCTGTCTGTCTGTCTGTCTGTCTGTCTGTCTGTCTGTCTGTCT
>NMRB01002026.1:0-37307 GCA_002633025.1 Notospermus geniculatus | reverse complement strand
GTATAACTCTATTGTGACTTAATTTGCATAAAGGGTCCAAATCATCTAATAATAGATTTCCTGCAGGCTTTGCCCACAAATACCGTGGAATAACACTACACTGTGGAATAAGCTTAAACTTAGATTAGTTATACACAGAATTGTTATACTTTGTTTTATGCATACCGAATTTTCTAAACCAGGGAGAGAAGAATAACAATTCTCAGAATAGGCTAAACCAGGGTATAGTTACCACCTCCTTTATGCATACGGGCCCGGAGGTCGCGGGTTCGATTCCCGTGTGGTCATGATATTTTTCTTTTTTTTTCTTTTTCTTGTTTTCCTTTTCTTAGAAAATTATGTTGACTTTCCAAATTTCTACATATAACAACTGGTTAATTTTTTTTTCTTAGTGGTGACACTGATAAAATCGTCTACAGAATCGTCGCATCATCCTGCTCGGCAAACCCTGGTGTTCGGACTCACCGGCAGATTCTGACCCCCAAACCCCAGCGGATTAATCTTGAGACTGACGAAAACCGGGAGTCTGAAGCTAGGCATGCAACCACAGTGTCTAAGATTTGGGTCATCACACAGAAACAAGGGGTGAAAAAAGGATAAATTGGCTTCGGAGACCCCCATGTTGCGAGGAATGAAGCACCACCACACTGCAGACTTCCGAACTAAACAAGCTGAAGCCATTGTATATTATTCATGAGGAGGCGTGTCTTAATTGCCAGCTCGACGAACAATGCTGAACGTGAAGCCTGCGTGTCAAGCTAGCTCGATAAATAACACTGAATCCACGTACTCCTCATCGAGCGGCTTGACAAATAAGACCGAAAGTAGTGCTTATTCATCGAGCGGCTCGATAAATAAACCCGGTCTTTCCAAAATGCGTTTTTGTGTGATAACTTTGCAACGATTCAAGAGATTCATGGGCTAAAAAACAAACATTGGATAAAGAATCGGCCGGGATTTATGCAAATCGATATGTTCTCTTGCGGCGATTTGCGCCATTCCTGGGAAGATGTCATACACTGTCATTAGTCTATGAGCCAGACCGATTTTCAGTAGTAATTTAGTGACCAGATCCAACATGGATTTTTGGTCAGTCTGATGCCTGCAGTGTCTGAAATCACATAATGGGCATTTCGATTCAGTAGCTTCATACTCCTAATTAAGATTCTTTAAATCGTTCATTGGAATCCCATTGCAATACATGCACTTATACAGACTTGTATTACAAATTTAAGCGTGCATATACTGCTAACTTTTTTTCTCACAAGTTTTAGACCCTATTAATGTATTACCAGATAGAAATATGGCACATCTGAGTCCGATATCTACATTTTAAACATTGTATGACATCTCTGTAACATAGAAATGACGTATATGTCAAATTTTTCCCCAAATCCATCAAAATCACCGAAAATGCGTTTTTTATAACGAATACTAATTACCTGTAACTTATATTGTAAACAGGCCTTCCAGACTGAGATGCCTTATTTCTGTCTATTGATAATACATTTATGGGGTCTAAAACCGGCGAGAAAAAAAGTTAGCTCTATAAGAACACTTGAATTTGTATACTACAAGTCTGTATAAGTGTTGCAAAAGGATTCCAATGAACGGTTTTATGATTCTTCGTTAGGGGTATAAAGCTACTGAATTGAAATGTCCATCACGTGATTTCAAACACCTCAGACATCATACTGACCAAAAATCCATGTTGGATCTGGACCCATATTCATAAAACTCTGCTAGGCTTTGTTGCCTGCTAAAGTTCCTACTTTGTACAGGCCAATGTACACAACTAGCAGCCAACTAAGCTAGCAAGATTTTATGAATATGGGCCCCGGTCACTAAATTGGTACTCAAACTGCATAATTTGAGGCCTGGCTCATGGACTACACGATTGGTTCTCATTGACTACGTGCCTGATTACTCAATGCCAGTCGTTGGATACCCCGGAAGGCAGCATTCTTGCCTGCAGGACAGCGCATTATTTGCTGTCTATGACTATAACAACGTTCGCTGTGAGGGTACAGCGTAACACTTTCAGGGCAAGTGTAATAGCTAAGATTGTCCCCTGTAAAAAGTGTCCGCTTTGTTCAATGACGGATTAAGGTGCATGGCTATAGAAACCAATCACCAGAGATTAGAATCTAACAATAGGATATTTTGTTCCTGGGACAGCTTTTCCTGGAGACATTCTTTCCTTTCACACCTGTTCAGGACAGACAGAAAGGGGAGGCGGCGAACCGAAGGCGCCAAGTCCAAACGGGGGACTGGGGTCTGCTGAAGAGGAATTTGAAATTAAATCCTCGTTTAAAGATCGGAATTTCCCGAAATTCGGCGCTTCTATTTCCACTCGGACCCAGAGTTAAATAGCAAAGTTACCTAACTGATGACCCGAAGAAGAATCTTCAGTCTGTCACGCGTGACTTCTACAGCGCCGCAGTGATGCTGTCAGTCTCCAGTTCTTACGTGTCAACTTGCCTATGGCTGTTAGTAATAAGGATTATACAAGGAAGGTGGGGTAAGTTATTCAAGAAAATGACGCCGTCAAGAAACATGCACGTCTATTTTGTTATCTCTAATTTGCTGTCAAAAATGGCCGAACACGAAGGCCTTGGTCATATCGTGAAGGAAAACGGTGGTAAGGATGATAAAATGAGTCCAGAGGATAGTCATACAATGTACATACGATGTATTTTCATGTCCACTGGGTACCTCATACATAATGGTTATGGTATACAACCTATGTATTGTTTACTTTACTATGTATTGTTTACTTTGTATTGTTTACTCGAATGAACTGCCTCTGTTTCGCAGACCATGTTCCGCCCCCTGAAGGCTTCACCTACCGACAGGGTGACTGCTTAGGGAACGACTTTTATAATGCAACGCATCCCCCAGTTCCATTTAAGTTATGTTTGGGACTATGTACCAAGATGAAATCCTGCCTTAGCGTCCAGTATACTGCATATAGAGAATGCTGGCTAAAGTATTCCCAATGTCTTTCCACTACCAAAGATCTTTGGTGGAAAAATACGTACGACAAGCAAGGTAGGTTCAGGTAGGGCCTTCTACTGCACTTAGGAAGCATCTGCATTTCTCAATCACACTGATAGCTTTTCTTTAGAAGTCAATCTCCAGGCAGAACAAAAAAATGATATACCGGTACTTAGAAAAAAGAAATAAACAAGATAACGCTTTGTAAATTAAATTGAACGCGTTGCATTAGGAAATGGTAATTGCTAAATGTAAGTTAATATGCTTCAGAAGTAATCTTTTTTTATTGTTCTCCAGTCACAAAACTGTACACATCTCTTTGTTTCACACACACAGATGTATCCATCCGTGGCAACTTCAAGTCACAAGAGGCGCCGCCTACAGGGAGACTTTTGCAAACGATACCGACCATTGTTTCTCTACTTCGTTGCGCCGATTCGTGTTTACTGCGTCAAAACTGCAGCGCCTTCATATACGATAAAACATCGAAGAAATGTCATCTTTTTGATTGTGTCAAATATTTAAATGCATTGTACCCTGTCCCGTTAGGCAACAACAAATTTTTGACTGTGACTGTACCATAAAACTTTGGAAGTCGTTCCTGGCTTTTAAGATTCGTCAGTTGATGAGCATTTTTGGAACTTTCATCAATTTGCCTCGTTTGCATTGTACATGTCGCTTTAGAATGAAATTTCACATGCAATCACGTGTACACGTTCATGTAAAGTCTGTGCATAAATGATCAACACAATTTTGAGTGAACGATATAACATCCTGTACATGTAGATTAGTGAGGATTGGCAACCCCCGATGTACAGTCATGGACATTAGTTTATCAACTAACCTCAGAATGTGGATTTACGAAATTTTGGAACTTTTTGCCTTTACTGACCAGAAATATTGCGTATCAAAATGTTGATATTTTGAAAAACATGCTTAACTTCTAACCAGTTTTGGCTAAACGTTCCAAAACTTCATACTTCTTGGTGTTTAGGTGAGCTCTGTCTACTGATATCAAAATTTTGTGAAAAATTGAAAAATCTCAAATTATCAACATTTTTATAATCTCAACTATCTCAGCAACCACTCAACAGATTTTGATGAAACAAAGTCCATGATCCTTAGAAGGTTCCACTCTATCAAAACTGCAACAAAATGTCACAAAAAAATTACATAATAAAATATCGATTTTTTCTGATGAGCTATTACGTAATTACGATATTTCCGAATTTCCAAAATTTTGATGCAGAAATATGACCAACAAGATGTACTTTCATATGGAACAAACAGTGTTAAAATTGTCCCAGAGGTATTTGCAATATTCAAAGTACATGTGTATCAGGTGCAGATAAACTAATGTCCATGACTGTACATGTTGGTCAACTACACACACTTATAATTCGTTCTGCTATAGTCAGACAATAGAAAAGCGCAGCTAACCTAAATGTAATCGTTTATGTGTCAGCGAAAATTCTCTCGTGTATGGTAGGCCAGAGGACGTAATTCTTATTTAATGGACCCATTAAGTGCTATTTAATGGATACATATACTAGTATTCGGGCACACAGTGGGTCTTAACGGTAAGAAAGTGCAAAAAAAGTTAAGGCGATAAAACCTGCACTAGGTGTCACCCAATACCATGGAGAATCGACACATGAAGAAACGAAAAAAATCGGTTGGGAAATTTTTGTGAGATATGTACAATTCATGTACATTTTCCTGTACATTTATGTATACAAAGTACATATTGACAAATTCCTTCCTGTAGTTTCCATTTTCAGGACATTTTGCAGCCGATTTCACTTTTACAGGGTTCTCCATGGAGCACTAGGTGGAAATTACCGTAATTAATTCCAGCTGATAAAATATCGAATTGTGTTATTGGGGTTGTTTTGACCACATATTATTTGACTTTGGACCTAACATTGAATTTTAGGGGACAAACTACCCAATTTTGTGGTTTTGATATTTCATCTGTTAAAATATATCTGGGTGGTTTCTATCAAATGCTCCATGGAGAATCCCGTAAAAGTGTAATCTAATGTAAAATGTGCTGAAAATAGAAACTACGGGTAGGGCTTTGCTGTATACTTTGTATATACATAAATGTACAGGAAAATGTACATGAATTTGAAAAACACGTATTTCACAAAAATTTCCCAACCGAGTTTTTCGTTTCTTCATGTGTCAATTCTCCATGGTATTCGGTGACACCTAGTACAGGTTTTATCGCCTTAACTTTTTTGCACTTTCTTACCGTTAAGGCCCACTGTGGGCAATTAATGGGTCCATTATTTCAGCCAATAGCGTCTTGTTTTATATGCACTCATTAAATCGAATATATGTACTGATTAATTCGAGTATATTTACCCATTTAATCGAATGTATGTACTCATTATTTCGAATATACGGACTCATTAAATCCAGCACAACTTCCTCCGGTGAATACCGGATTCCATCAATCAGGATTCAGTTTTATTTGGACCCATTAATTCGCACCACTTCACTTCGGCCGATGAAACTGATTCCTGATTGGTCGAATCTGCTATTTACCGGCGGAAGTTTGTGGCGGATTTTTTTAAAAAATGTATAAAAGTTATTCTCGCCTACTTTGCATGCAGTGATACTATCATTAACAATAACATTGTTGAAATTTTTTAAACTAAGAGAGTCAAGAAGCGAAATGTTTTTATGGAATTCAACTAATGATGGAAAATATTCACACGGAAATGTAGGGGCGTATTCATAAAGGGTGATCATCGCACGAATAGCCTAGACGCGGATAACTGTTGTACGCTGGTTAAAACAGGTTTGTACGCGTGTGGATAAACACCCTTGATGATCGCAATTCACAACAAGAGATGATCGGCCGTTTATCTGTCCGCGTCTAACTTCCCGCTTAATCACCGATTTTCTTGCTGCGAGCATTCCCCAGTCACTGAAAGATGATGTAACGAAGTACGTAACATGTCAGAACAAAAGGTCCCGGTCATGCATGGCGCGCCGGATGCCGATGGTTTTGCGTCGAAGTATGAACTAGGCTTAACAGCCCAACATGGCGAAAAAACGAGCTGACAATTTTGCAGCCAATCAGTGGATGCCAATTGAGGCTGAAACATTCGGAAAGATGTGATTGAAAACAAACGTTCAGATGCTACAGCCAATTAGAAGAAGCAAGTGGCATTGGATGCTGTCGCGCGTGATTCCCGGATTTATATGATCTGTAAAAACACGCAAATCAACAGGTTGCCTTTTCGTTCTGCCTCTTCCCATGCTTCCTCTGCACCTAATTTGAGGATACGGAGTGGATTCATTGCGAAGCTTCAGCGCGCCTAAGGCGAAATGATATTAGTAGTGAAGAATATGATTTCATAAGTTTTTGAACTTATAAAGTGATATCCATTGATTCTTGTATTTCTAGAAAATCTTGAATACGAACAGAGATGTCCATTTATATGAAAATCCATTTAATTAGATTTGTTTCTGCATCATCAGAAAAATCATCTTCAGCGATATTTCATCTTCTATGATATTTCATCCTCGTCCTCCTCCCAATACACGAGGTCGAAGTCGTAGTATTTTTTACCTTCTCGTTTTCCGAGAGAACGGATAAAGTTGTAACTATCTTTTTCAAGTTCTTTTTGGATGATAGTGGTTATAAATGTTTCAATTTTATTGTTGTCTTTATTGCGTAAGGTAAAAATAACAGCTCCTCCGTGTTTGGTTGGAATTTCGTTCATATCGATAATTCTGTACCATACGTTCAGAGGGACCTCTCTCCATTTTAGATAAGTGGTTGACATTTTGATAGTTTCTTCGAGTTGTTCGTTTGAAGGGAAGGAGGACATTTCTGATAAGAAGGAGATTTATTAAATATAGGTTTTTGGAAATTTTGGAATTTGGGGATTTTGGAGAATTTTGAAAAGTTGTGTGAGTTAGGAAATGACTGAGGTTTTGACTGAGATTTTTGACTGGAGTTTGACTGGTGAGTTCGAACTGTCATTTTACCCTACTAAGACTAATAAGGCAGAATAAGGCAGATAAGGCAGAATGATACAAAGGCAAGTAAGGTGAAAGCGAATTGAGAAAAGGCAAGCTATGGAATGGCAAAATGAGAGAAGGCGAATTGAGATAAGGTGAATAGGGCAGACACCGGCCAGGTAGAGCACTAGTAACAAGTTCCTTCCCTATGTTTATGGCACTTGGCAAGATACTGGCATCAACAAATTTATTCTCCAGGGTCAGCATCACAATGATATTAATACATGTATATCAAATTTGATATTTTGACACATCGGGAGATCTCCCACAGTAAGCGACTTGAAACTGGTATCACAACATCATAGCTCATCCAAGGATGTTATTGCAACTGAAATTTTCAGTTTGCACCTGCTCGGTCGCATGAAATTTGCTGATATCATGGCGAGATTTGATATTCAAATTTGATAACATGAGATAAGCCAGAAGTTGGTGATGGTAGCAGCCTAAAACCTTCACCTACACCCGGCTTATCAAGGGTGAGCTTTCAGATTTCGCTATGCCCTTGAATGTCAAAGGTCAAGGTCAGGCAAACAGTTCTAAAGTGCAAATCTGCTCGGAATTTTAAGGGAAAACTAATTAGAAGCCTGAATTAACCATCCCCTATAGGTTTAATCAAGGATCCTGTTCCAGTTATGCAATACTTCTCAAGGTCAGAGGTCAAAGTCACAGTCAACCGTGACAGATAACATGAGATAAGTCAGAACCTGGTGATGGTGGAAGCCTAAAACCTTCACCTACACCTAGGTTATCAAGGATAACCTTTCGGATTACGCAGTGACCTTAAGGTCAGAGGTCAAGTTTAAACAGTTCTGTGCAAATCTACTCAGAATTTCAGGGGAAAACTAATCAGAAGCCTGCATTAACCATCCCCTATAGGTTTAAACAGCGATCCCTGTTCCAGTTACGCAATAGTTCTCAAGGTCAGAGGTCAAGGTCACAGTTAACTAGCTCTAGAGCGGTAATATCGTTGTCAGTTAATTTTAATCAAGAACCATTATTCTTGCGCATTGTCGTTTTCTGAGAAATTCATAATACAACTAACAGTTATGGGTTGCAAACAACAAAATTACCTTTTTCTGACACATCGTTTTATAAGTCGAATTATTTTGCTATTGTCATTTTTTGAGAAATAAACTATGAGCTATAAACAACTCCTGCGCTGTGTGCATTGATTATATACAAAATTACCTTTATCTGACACACCCGTGCATCTTGAAATTGAAGTGTTTCTTTCTTCTCCATACACATTCCTCTCCTTCTGCTCATCTAACAAATAGAGTCGAAATCTTTCGGTAGGGCAACGTTGTACATTTCAGCTGACAACAAACTGCAGCACAGGCGAGAAATGACGTAACATTCTACTGTGGTATGTCTGATGATGAAAGAGCCCAGTGGTGCACCAGCGTCTCAAACTACGTCTTGACCAAAACCTTGAAGACCGTCTTAAACAATGATACAGATATTTTCGTTGTCACACTGTACATTATTTTTTGGCAAACTATCCCCAGACCTACATTTTTTCCAGAAAATAGTGACCAGGGCCAGGATACTGCGCTTTATTACGTGCTTCGAAGTGAGCGCGAATGTAAGCACAGGTACGACGGGCATCTTCCACTCCATTCAGCAGGGTTTAACAAGTTGATATAATGGAAGGCGGCGAATGTAAACAGTAGCCCCACTGTCATTTTATCACCTTATTCTTGGAGTGACGACGAATTTCGATGTGTTGTGAAGACGGTCCTGATCAGAGACTCTCAAGAAGAAGAACTCAGACCGGATCAAGCCATTCCTTAGCTGTGGTTTACACTCCATCCGATTGTGTTGTGCTGACTCCTCTGACCACATCTCTAGGTAGGACGACTTCTGCCTTTGGTGCATTCAACAATTGTTCTTTTCGTGAAATAAAGACATAAACACAGTATTGATGCTTTCAATTACTGAAAACAGAACTGAACATTAGCCTTTTTTACACGGTGCCGGTGCGTTCCGGATCGAGACTAGATCGAGGAGGGTTTGGTTATTTTTCCCCGTGTAAAAGCGAAACAACTGACCGCCACCTTCCTCGGGCCAGTTCAGTTCGCCGCGTGAGTCTCGGGAAGGTGGAGGTAGGTGCAGGCTGGTTATTCTCTCGTGTAAAAGCGAACCGACCTCCACCGGCCTCGTGCGGGATTTACGCTACATATGCGTGGCGTCAGTGACGTATTGCTGTAAGTTACCTGTGAAGAAATCACGCACGAGGTTTCTCAAGCACTGCTCATGTTGTTAGAAGCATAGTTTATCGATCTTAAGTGATTATTTTTGGGATATTTCTTCGCCATCTGGTGGCACGCATTTGAACGAACCGACCTCGAACTAGATCGAGGCGGGTTCGGTAACCCGCACCGTGTAAAAGCGATCAATCCATCCTGAACCGAACCCGCCCGAGGAGGGTGGAGGTAGGTTTCCTCGAACCAGCACCGTGTAAAAAGGGCTAATGTTAGTCACAGCGTGGTTTGATAAAAGATGATATTTTTGTGGTCGTTCTCTGTCGCTATATTTTTGGTACTGATTTCTTGCTAACACCACTGAGACGAAACGATAAATAAATGATATAATTATTAATATCAACCTTTTTGACTTTTTAAATTTCAAAACTGACCATGATCAACAATTTCTCGGTGGACAGATGTCAGTTGTTGACCTTGACCTTGACCGCGGGTTCGATTCTCAACCGAGTCCTCGGCATTCATTACTCTTAGATGGGATTGAAATACGAGCTGCTCCTTGAGTTCCCCAGGAAGGTATGCCTACCTGGAGATGTTGTGTACAATGGGTGAGGTCAAATCTCATAGTTAACGTTGACACCAAGATAACCGTGAAAAAATAGTCAACTTGAACCACTATAACTACAGGTTAACTATTATATTAGTTAATTCTTAGTTGACGTTCAGTTGACTTTTAGTAGTTATCTATTAGTTAACTGAGTCCACAAGGTCATCAAACCGCGCCTGAGTCAGTCGCATGTGTCTGTCTATGGGCTCACCACTCATGTACACACAGAAAAAATATTCATCTCCACTTGAGATAAGTGGGGTGTTAAAGTACTTTGAAACACAAATATCTCGTATTTAGGACATTTACTATCTCGAATCGAGGAAGTATCTGTCTAATGACTAAACTTGATATGTCTGTGACTCTACCTGAGACAAATGCGGTGTTAAGCCTTTTGATACGCAACATACCTCGCACTTGAGATATCAATAATATCGGGCCGAGATATTGTTAATCGCAAATGATGCTGTATCCATCCCATTTGTTGTTGTTCTATCACCCCCTTGTATCNTTTAACCCCCCCCCCCCCCCGGGTTATATCGAGCCGAGATATTGTTTATCGCAAATGATGCAGTATCCATCCCATTTGTGGTTATCTATCACCCCCTTGTATCCTGGGGATTGTAACCACATCCCCGGGGTTGTCTAATCCGTGACGAAATTCGAACACGTGATAAGTGGGTTTACATAACCACGTGCGACAAGACTATTATAATGTAGCTAAACTCCTTCCGCAGTTTCGAACCGCTACTACTACGTTACCCGCATAGGTGGCGTGGAAGTAAACGCTGAGGCCGTGCGTGAACGTAGCCACACGTCATAAGCACGTAAGTTTCACGTACCGGGTATGCCTTGTCGTCATTTCAACGTCAGAAATTATGCCACATGTCACATTGACGTTCTTGACGTCGAAATGATCAAAAGACGTGTTTCTGACCTATCGTCACATGTTTCACGGCCTCGTCATCTTGACTAATCAAAGTGTTCAGCATGTTCAGTATCTTCGCCCGTTGGAATAAGCTGCCCTAAACAGCGTTGTCCAATGGACAAAGTGTACTGAACCCTTGATGTCAAGATGAGTATAAGTGACATGCAAGCCAACCCACAAAGGTCATAACCACAAGTCCCACAACAGAAATTATACGTATACCGGCGGTATGTAGATTGCTGTTGAGGCCTCACATAAACTTCACTGGGCGCTAACAGTACCATATTGGCTACCAAGGGTTGTGACATCGCTCCGCCCTCCGACTACGCTCGCACAAACCCTTGACATCTTTCGCAGTCGTCACCTGTATTTCACAGGCTGTTCTGTTACCACCCCACCGTTCAATATGCATTTGGTGCTATCACATTTAGTCTGTTTATTTTCAAATAGATATGTCATTGTATAGTGTTTATTTACTTTCTTATCATTTCTGAATTGCTACCTATCCTTATTTTTAGCCATTAATTGGAAGAAATCTCCTATACCAGGAAATCCCCCGCACGACTGATGGATGGAAGAGCTAATGATATTGACGGCCTGGCACTAGTACACGTGGGCTGACAATTAGTGCTGACTGGTACAATTCACTTGCTGCTTCCCATTTTTGTACACACGAGTAGGCCTACATTCTTTCCATCAATACAAATATTCCTTGCCTGTCGTTGCAACGGATTCAAGCTTTGAATCCGGAAAATTAGGCCTTGAAATCGCGAATCGCTCGCTGTCATTCTGTGGCATTCGCCATGTTGTTTTCTGTTACCTCGTTCCCAGTTGCTACGCAAATAGCTTGTACTACTGAAGAGTTAGTTGGTATCATGCCAAAACCTGAAGGCGAGGTTAACGGTCAAATCTCAGGAGTGCTCTGATTGGTACATTGATTTCCCGATGTGGGTCAAATACAGAAATTCATGCGAAAGCTTCCAGGGGTAGTGGCGTAGTCTTTAAGACGTAGCCAATACACGTGGAGTTCCAGGATGTAACAGTACAAGATACGGGCGAGACAATGGGTGAGAACGTTGGTCTTGGTGTTAGGAGTTAACACTAACACTGACACTAACAGCCGGTTTAAGCCGAACTTTGAACTGCTCAGTGTTAACACTGGTGTGACACCAACACCGGTGTAATCCGAGTTCAAAGTCAGTGTCGGTGTTAACTCAACACCAAATGTGACACCAGGTGTTGGGCTGAACTGAACTCGGTGTCAGAATGCAGGTTTTAAAAGGCTTTTATAGTGGTGTCAACTCTGAACCCCAGGGGTTTAACACCGGCCAGAGTTCAAAGTTGGGTGTTGGTGTTGGTGTTGGCATCCATGTTGTTTGCAGATTTTAAAGAAATGGTTGCAGGAATTGCACATCAAAGGGCCCCTAATCATGTTCGAAGGCCAGCAGATACGTCTGAACCACTTTCAAGACATCTTGGTTCACTGAGGGACAAATGCAAATAGTCGCAGACGAATTACATGAGCATGACTGATGACCAATCCACAGGCATCTCCATTTGCATCTAGAAAGAGAATTGAATGTGAAATAGAAATAGGGTTTCCAAGGTGAAAGACACTGCTTCCTACCAGAATCGAACCCACGAACCCTCGCATATGGCATCAATCGCCAGCACCAGAAAGAGAATTGAGATGTATCTTATTTGGGCCAAAAGGGTGAATGTCGTCCTGGGTACCCCTAAAGGGTACCGAGGTCCAACCTGGGTATCCCTAAATGGCACCCAGGTACGTACTGGGTACCCTTTAGGAACCTAAAGGATACCCAGTTTGAAATTCCCGCCTGGTGAGATACCTGGAATCCAGGTTGATGGTACTTTTACCGTTCAGCTCGTCATGCTCGCAAGCGTAACACGTGGATATGACATTATGGCGACCAGAGTGCCAAACTCGCGTCTAAAAGAGTATCTCGCCGGTATACCGTCTATTTCCGGACACTCGCTGTTGCGGCGAAACTGTGAACACCAAACAGTCTATTGTTCTGGTCCGCTAACTATCACTAAGGACTGTATCTGTTCACTAGACTGAATGATCTATAAATGCTAAACTACTCACGAACTCCCTTGAACTGATCTGAACATCCGGGCTGCTGGCATGGCTCTCTCTGCAGTCGAATTTCGGATTCCATCCGTGGTAGGTTCAATTAATAACGTATTCACAACTATTTACATGTACGATAGGATTCGACTGGAACCCAGGACAAACAGCAAAACGAAACCTCAATGTCCGAGGATGACATAACTAATCAAAAAGACTCACAACTTCCAAAGAATCAAGAATCCTCATCAGGAGAATTATCCAAGTACAACGTCTGAAAACTGCTGATTTAGCACAACACTTTGAAAGTGACCCAGAAACCACGAGGAACAAACGACAGTCACAAAAGCACAAAAATATCCAAAGAATCACAAATGTCCTCGTCGCCTCTTCTACACAACACAAACTAAGAACTTCCTCTACAATCTCAACGAATAAAACTAAACAAACTTTGGCCGATTGTTGAAGATTCGAACGATTTAATCCACAACATCAAGGAGAAAATCACATGTGATTAGACTTCAAGTGACATCTCATCTGACAGCTGACCTGGTTCTGTCAAAACGAGTAAACTCGTGACCCAATTCCGGCCGTGCCGGGCATCCATCCTCACTGTCCTCAGGTCGCCTGTCCACTCGCATTCACTTCAGTTCAGAAGATTCGACAGAACATGCATTTTTTTGCAATTGTTTGATCACTTAAGGATCACACATGCCAAAAGACAAACTGACATCGAAATTAAATATCACGTCAAACTTCTTTTCAAAAATTTAGCGGATAATCAGTCAAATTTTGAGATTCCACGGATTGAAGAATGGTGATTTGGCAATCGGCATACAGCGCACGTACCATTATTCGACCTGGATTCCAGGTATCTCACCAGGAGGGAATTTCAAATTGGGTATCCTTTAGGTTCCTAAAGGGTACCCAGTACGTACCTGGGTGCCATTTAGGGATACCCAGGTTGGACCTGGGCACCCTTTAGGGGTACCCAGGACGATATTCACCCTTTTGGCCTTATTTGGCTTCTGGGGGCTATTTAGACAGCTTGCAATGACTGAAGGCGTAGCTAAATCAACGGCCCTGATGTATACACATGAAGTCGCGGACTTCTTATTCTGGGAGTTTAATGAACTGACCATGTCCATTCAACATCGAGATGGACACATCCTTAATATTCTTCTATATTGAAGGGGAAATGCCAAGGTAGGATGTGTGTGCACTTGCTATAAGTCAGAGTCTTTTCTAGAGTTTCAGATTGTAAAGTTCCACTTGAAAAAGACCCCGGTTGGGGTCGAAAATTCGTGAATTCTGGAGATTGACTTCTTGTTTATTATGCTATAAGTCAGAGCATTCCATTCAGCTGACACCAGTGTTAACACCGATCGGTGTTAACTCTGGTGTAACACTTCGATTATGACAGGTGTTATGTGCTCTGGTTTAACACTGACAGCAACACAAACACCAACACCTAACACCAACACCAAATTTGACCCCACCCATTGCAGGGGTGGAAATACCTTGATTTCTGTTACCTCATGTATGTGGTTTAGAAAATAAACATTGATTGAAATTTTCGCTTCTACAGAAGAAGTTCAATTGAACATTCGACCTCTTTTATCTTTTTTCCTTATTGATATAGATTTAAATAAATTTCTAGTACACTGAATTTCCAGTTTCACCAATTGATTAACAAGAGAAGGACATCGGAGCGATGTCAATGGTTTCTGATGGGACGTTTACTACTCTAGAGCTGGTTAACTGTGACCTTGACCTCTGACCTTGAGAAGTATTGCGTAGTTGGAACAGGCATCCTTGATTAAACTTACAGGAGATGGTTAATTCAGGTGTCTAATTAGTTTTCTCCTGAAATTCCGAGCAGATTTGTACTCTGGAACTATTTGACCTTGACCTCTGAACTTCAAGGTCATTGTGTAATCTGACAGCTCATCCTTGATAACCCAGGTGTAGGTGAAGGTTTTAGGCTTCTACCATCACCAGATTTTGACTTATCTCATGTTATGAAATTTTCATCTCGCCATAATCAAATATCATGCGACCGAGCAGGTGCAATCTGAAAATTTTAGTTGCAATAACATCCTTGGATGAGCTATGATGTTGCGATACCAGTTTCACGTCACTTACTGTGCCAGATCTCCCGATATGTCAAAATATCATTATGATGCTGACCCTGGAGAATAAATTTGTTGATGCCAATATCTTGCCAAGGGTCATAAACATAGGGAAGGAACTTGATACTACAGGGTGTTTCAAAAAAAAGTTGTCATCTCTAAAATATCTCCTAGAACCCAAACCCATGAATATTTTTGGCTCAGATTTTGTAAGCTGTTAGGTATAGACATACTCATGATGTTTATATAATGTTTGTATGATGGTGTCTCGTTATGGTGGAACAGTGACCCCAAAAGTAAAAGGGTCTGAAATGCAGGTGTCCTGCAAACAATAAAAGAACCATGATGATGTAAGTGCACTGAGGACATTTCAATGAGTGGCTGAAGGGAACTCTGCAAACCCTTCTGAATGGCCATGTGGAAGGTAGACTCCTGTAATCCTGGCACATTCTGTAGCCTACGCAACAAATGAAATAAATGTTTCATTGCTTTCTGATAAATCTTTCCTTTTTTTGCATTTTGCACCTGCTCAGTCCGAGGCCTCTTAATCATCCACGCATGAAGCGGTCAGAGCCAAAATTTCTCCAGGACCTCCATGCATCCTGACCTATCTACATACCAAATCTGAGGCAAAAATATTCATGGGTTTGGGTTCTAGGAGATATTTTAGAGATGACAACTTTTTTTTTAAACACCCTATAGTGCTCTACCTTGCCTCGGAGACAGGTTATTCAAGAAACAAAAGTGTGACAAAAAGTCTAAGCCCGGTGGTCGAGTGGTTAGCGCGCTTGACTTCCAAACTGTGCAGTGGGTCGGCGCGAGTTCGACTCCTGGCGAAGGCATATAATTGTGGAACAATATGTGAAAAATTCGAGGGTCCGTCGGATGGGACTAAAAGCCGTGGTCCCTTGTACCTGAGTGTCTATGCCAGGGCAAGTAAAAGACCCAACACAGGTGGACTGTAGCCTGTCGTGGACTCAAATACCTCCGGCAAAAACCCAACAGGGTTACGACGCCGGTAAATGATATATATGATATATGTGACAGACAAAATCTCAACCTTTGATGTATCAATTTCACCATGAACCAGGTATCGGAAACCTGAAATTTTCATTCCATCTTGTAGCTCAGGTCATGTTACCTGGGGGCAAATCACATTTCCAGATCTGTAGCTCTTGCAGGAACAAAAGTTACAGGTGTGACAGACTGAACAGACAGACATACAGACACACCGACAGACCCATGGCCAAACACAATATGGTTTCCGATCTTGAAATCGGAAACCATAATATTTAATTTGTCAATTAGTAACTGCGGGGTTTGTTTTGATTCTTGAGCCGCCCTCTCATAGCGAGTGAATCTAGCCTCCAAGCAACGCCGTGCTCCAGTCATATGCAAAACCTGGGCAAATATGCGAACGTGCACCTGGGGACAAGGTTCCATTAAAAATTTGTTAAAGTGGATTAAAGCGAATGGCTCGCGGGGTTTGTTGTGGCGCCATGACAGTTGGTCATCGATATCAAGCAGCGTTTTGAGAAAAAGGCAAAAGAAGGATTTTAGTTTAATGGGAAATGCATTAGACAGTCAAACTTCGGAGGCGCATTCTGCAAAATCTGCCGCTTCAAAATCAATGGGAGTAGTACAAAATGTACATCTTGACCTACTGAATTTGAAAACGTCATTAACCCATTTTAACAATTTTTTACTGGAACCTCGTCCCCAGTGTTTACATTCGCATATTTGCACAGGTGTTGCATATGGCTGGGGTACGGCTTTGCCTGGAGGCTAGATTCACTCTCTATGGAAGGTACCACCAAAAATGTAAACAAACCCCGCGAGCCATTCGCTTTAATGGCATTTTCAAATCCAGTCGGTCAAAATGTACATTTTGTACTATTCACATTGATTTGGAAGCGGCAGATTTGGCAGAATTCGCCTCCGAAGTTTGGCTGTCTAATGCATTTAACATTAAACTAAAATCATTCTTTCGCCTTTTTCTCAAAACGGCGCTTGATATTGAGGACCAACTGTCAACAAACCCCGCGGGCGATAATCTTTAAAAATGTTTCAATGTGCTTCTCTAACATGTTGATAAACAAAGCTACCGCTAGAGTAACTTCTTTTATGGGCAAATGTTCAAGTGTTAAAGCCGCACAGTATGCACAACTAACGCTGAATGGGTCAATGTCGTCCTGGGTATACCTTATGTTTACCCAGGATAATCCTGGGTAATCATTTTCTTTACCCAGGATCATCCTGGGTAAACATAAGGATCCTTAACTTTACCCAGCTTGGGAGTTCCCGCCGAATCATGCTGTACGTGCGTCTCTTTCGGCAGAGAACATGCAGTGGGATAATTGCTAAAAAGGGCTGAAAATTACCGCTATACCTCCTCCGGGGTTTGCAATAGGAAGACAAGACCAATCCCTACAACTTTTCAAAAGGGACCGATAGTAAATTCTCAAGGACTTAGGAGCGATAGGCCTAGGTAGAACATATATGATCCGTGTGCATTTCGTCATTTTCATGAATTTACTTTTTGCAGAACATGCAGTACGATCATAACTCGAAAGGGCTGAAAATAACCGCTATACCTGCTCCGGGGTGTGGAATAGGGAGCAAAGACCAATCCCTACAACTTTTCAAAAGGGACCGATAGTAAATTCTCAAGGACTTAGGAGCGATAGGCCTAGGTAGAACATGTATGACCCGTGTGCATTTCGTCATTTTCATGAATTTACTTTTTGCAGAACATGCAGTACGATCATAACTCGAAAGAGCTGAAAATTACCGCTATACCTGTTCCGGGGCGTGGAATAGGGAGAAAAGACCAATCCCTACAACTTTTCAAAAGGGACCGATAGTTAATTCTCAAGGACTTAGGAGCTATAGGCCTAGTTCGAGGCCATCCTTCATTTCATGATTTACGCTGAATATTAACCTCACTACACCACTCGGGAACTGCAATCTGGGTAAAGTTAAGGATCCTTATGTTTACCCAGGGACGTCCTGGGTAAAAAAAAGGATTACCCAGGATGATCCTGGGTAAACATAAGGTATACCCAGGACGACATTGACCCATTCGGCACAACTAACCACTTCCAGTTCGGCCGAATTTTAGTGCAACCTCGTTTACAGGCGTGCATACATTCGGAACTTCCGAAGGCAACTGCTCGGCAATTTCCGTATGTCACGTACGACAACAGGAAGGACGAACAGCAAGGACTTGGTTGTGCGATAACTCATGAGAGTCGTATATTCTGATAGAGTAGTATTTCTTTGTTGGGTAGGCCCAAGAAAACGGTCGTATCTGACACCTGAAATTACATTGACCAGAGTTTAGTACGAGAACGGATTGTAAAGTCGACACAGAAATAGGAATTAGGAAACACGGTTCTAAGGAATATAACTTACGTTGAACTTTGACAGCCAAAACACCAAAATATTGCGTCTACACTAGCGTACTTCACGTTTGCTCTGCCAGTAAAACGCTAACCATGCCAACGTGGCACCAACCCGCATGGGTAAAACACGACAGGGTAACGCCGTCCCTGACGCGTGAACAAATCTTAGTTCCAAATGAACCAGCGAACTTCGGTTCCCCGAATAAATAGCCTGGCGGAGCGCCTTACGCAACGCCAATTACTTCAATAGGGCCTTTGGCCAGACAGACAAGTTGACACCCTAGTGGTGTCAGCGAGTGCAGGATATTACCAATCCGTGACACCGTAGACACTCGCATTTTCCCTCGGACACAATTCCAAGGCAGCCATCTTGAATGCGCAGTGACTGCCTTGAGTTTCTGTGGGTTTGGATGCGGTCGCCTCATCACACCCTCCGCATGAACGAAATAGGTCACACAAAAACGTAGCGTTATTGATCAATAATTGGCAGATTGGGTGAGATATCGGTAAGTTTATATAATATATAATATACCTCAACTTATCCAGAAAATAAGGTTGGATATCTTAGCAGGCCAAAATTCGGCGAAAATAGTCCCACTGTCGGTCACGTGGGTTTGTTGATAACAACATGGCTGCCTTGGACTTGTGTCCGAGGTGAAATGCGCCGCCGAGTGGATAGATAAGCAGTTCGCCTCAGGTCGTTCCGAATGGCGTGCGTAATGTATAAAATAGAACCATAGAACCACACATTATAGCATTGTCCTGTATCGAGGTTCGGGGAATCCCCAATGCTGCGTGTAGTCTTGCGCAGCCAGCCGTTTCGTTCCACAGTACTGCTCATATACGGATTCCCAGATTCGAAACAGCGGCTGGGTGACCGAGACTATGCTTGCCCATTATGACCCATCTGTCTATACTGTGCGGCTTTAATACATCCTAAATGAAACCCCTCTCCTCATTTATTTAAGTATCGGGGAGAAAACTCCGGCAAAATGCCGAAGCGGTGAGGAGAGATGTGACAACCTAAAGGGGTGGTGGGGGGGGGGCGGATTTTGGTTCACGAACTCGCCTGAGTGAATCCATGGATGGAACTTTCCGTTGCTTGCAGTCGTGTCGCCCGGGGTATCATGCCGGAAGGAGGCAAAACCCGGCCTCCTCCGCGACGGCAGCGAGAAAAGTTGCGACGTCATAAATTCGGCTCGTGGTTTCACTTAGGGTGTAAATACATCCTAAGTGAAACCCCTCTCCTCATTTATTTAAGTATCAGGGAGAAAACTCCGGCAAAATGCCTCGCCCTGAGCAGTTCTCCCATGGGAGTGTCATTTCCGAGGCCGCCGTACCAATCCTCACCCCAATGCTCAAAATTCCTCCTCCCAATACCCAAAATAAGGATCGAACAACAAAAAGGCACGAGCGGGGCTGTCTATCTGAGTTATGGTGCTCTTGTTGCCACTAAGACCCATCAAAAACCGATCGCAGGATATTACATACATTTCACGTCTGTTAGAAGTCAATGCATACAGTGGAAAAGGTCCGGACGGAAATTTGATTGGTTGCTGACCTATTTGGAATATAATAGGAATTCCCTTAAACATTAAGCCATGCACGTCGACATGGTCGAGGCCGACACAGGAAATCACAGTTATTAACGAGACGCACGTACAATACAACTATTGGTTCCTACCAAATATGGCAAACAATGGTTTGAAGACAAAGAAGTTAACATAGATATTTTGGGCGAAAGGATTTTGTAAAATCTCCGACAGCTGCTGGCTGTACGACAATGTTTATATGCAGCGGGAATTCCCTTCTTGATGATAACGTTATTATTTTTCCCGCGATTCCAAGATTCAGCAAACTGCATCGACTCTCGTGCGTCAGCTAAACTGCCGGAATTTTGTGCCGAATGTTGCATTTTTCTCTTGCAATAGATAAACATGTTTAGAACAATTTGAGCCTATTGGTAATCTGAAGTTCGATCTGACGACTTCAGATAATGCATTTGAAGTGTGATAAATTCACAGTAGAGGCCTCATGCGCATGTGCAGATTGACTACTTCCGGTCGTCAATAATATTCTATGGGCATCCTAGCTACGATAGACGGCAGCACACCGAAACTCGGTCCTATACAATGGACGGCTTTTGTGTGGGAAATTGATCAAGACCGAGTTGCCAGTTTCATTTCAATAGATTTAACCACTGGTGACACCTATTGAGGCAGTGAGCTAGGGTCCTCATTGGCTGTGCTGTGGAGGAAGGCGTCGACTGCGCCGATTTAACTACGTCCCCGTACTATTTCTAGGAGGGCTTTCTCCATGTTGTGGCCGTTCTCCGAAAGGTGACGCCTCTATAGCAAGTTCCCTTCCTAACAGTCGTGATTTGTGTGCGGTTTTAGGCCATCGTGAGGATTAACTTGGGGCTGCGATATTAGAGAGGTTAAGAAGTCCTACGATAAACGCTAAGGCTAACTTTATTGGCGTCAGCATGTTGCCACCTGGCGAAGTCAATAGCGCTCACCGCTAAATTCTCCACCGCGCAAAATCTTTCATGCCAAGAGGCATAATCTTGTGTCTTCATAATAGTCTGTATGTAATAGATAGACCGAACACTGTCCTGATTGAAAATACTAGGACGCAAGCAAATGCATAAAACCATCATGGCGCCCGCTGGTCTATTTTTAACTCGGGGAAGCCCCGTTGGCAAAATAGCAATTGTATCACCGTTCACTGCCCGTTTCAGGCATTTAGCTTGCATGGGTTTTAGGCAGCAGTAAGGTAGTTTGCCCAACCTCGTCCCCAGGGGTTTTGTTCGCTCAGACAACCTCGGACCTAACTCGCTCACTAACCCCTGGAATCAGGATCTCAATTCCCCAGAATCTGGGGATTTCACGGAAATTGCCGAAGGTTGTAAATAATATTTATAGTCTCTTTTTTCTTAAACTTACTAATTTAATCGAGTACAGATCGATGAAATTAACTACTTTCAATGTCGAAAACATAAAGGTATTGCTGAAATAGGCCGTGGTTTTTGTTTAAGTTTTAATTACTTTGAATACCGAAGCCGAAACTCCTCACAGCGCCACCTATCTTCATTCTCCGACACTGAGTAAGTGACTTCATTTCATCAACAAAACACACCGAAATAAGAGTTTTCTGTGCCTGTCACTAACTGAATCGACATATTTTAGCACTCTTAGACTAGTAATTTTTATAATAACAGATAAAAATTCAGTTTAGGGGTTGAAAGCGAATGTTTGATCGAGTCAGTTTTCCGTCATGCATCACTGTGTACAAAAATGTACAGACGCATACGACTCGATTAAATAAGTAAAATAGCGGTTGATTGGGCTTTATATACTGACCTGCATCATCCGTTCGTCTAGATGTGTTTCGAATATAATATCCATTTAGATTGTACAAGGTAAAATCCCTTAGTTGAACCACAAAATGACCAAATCTTAGCCGAACTGAGGGCATGCATGATGTTTGCAAAAAACTGCAAACACACGTGCTTTATTACTAATAATAGTCACGGTTGTGTGACGTCACTTTCTTCTACTTCGGGCGACCAATCACATGCCGGAATTCAGATATGAGACCAGGGGTTTGTAAGCGTCAACCCAGAGCCCAGGAGCGCACAAACCCCTGGGTACGAGGTTGTAGTTTGCCCTCTTTCATTCACCTGAGCTAAAGCCAACTTTGATCTCAAGCAAAAATCTCTGTTTTCCTGAAATTTACTCATGATTACGAGATCATCATGATCATGATCATGCCCAAGTTGTGGGAGCCGCCATCTTGTCAAAATGTAAACATGACCCAATTTTGCTATTGGAGCTTGTCGAATGACGTCACTGTCGTCGGAATTCCGCCGTAACATCATTTGATTTCACCGGTCTTCGAATGCAAGCTGCCCAGAAGTCCGGGTACCAGTCTATGTAATAGACTTTTTTGAACACATCGAATTATGCCTCTTGGGTAATAGTTTGATGGTCGGTTTCGAAGCCGTTCATTCCCCAATTGACCACAGAACAGAGCAGAAGGCATGTATTGAAATGCCTATAAATAGATATGGCGAAAAGATGGTCCACCACGTGGTATGCCAGTATCCCCCACGTAACTGACCCTCGCCACCTGATTACAGTGTTGTAAGCGCATAACGCATTAAGTTGACGCAGAAACAGGCCTTTTATCGTGTACCTCCGCTAAGTGCGAGTAAACGTTATTGGACTGGTATACAGGATGGCCCAAAAGCTTCCTATTACATGCACCCTCATCGGAAATATTGTTCTTGGGTGACCTAGGAGATTGTATTGTCCACAATTGATCCATTTTTGCACCTCAGAATTGGCGGAAAGAGCAGCGCATCTTGAAGACGTACGACTGCTTCCCTCTCGAAACGAAACTCAGTGCCCAAGGCCCCTTTTACACTACGTGTTTTCAGCCGTGCTCGACCCGGGTCGAGCACGGCGCGGCAAAAAAGGTGATAGTGTAAATGGGTTGGCACGGCACAACTGGGTTCGGCACGGTGCTACTTTCAGTGTAAACACGCTACTGGGCTCGACCCACTTGAATGACTCGTCTTTAGTGAATGCGCATGCTCATTTATCGGCCTTGAACTCAATACGTCACTGCCGCGAATGATCATGGGCGCAGCCATGTTGAAAATGACGGAGATTTCGTTCCTCCACGGAAAGGAGAGCCGGCGATTCAGATATTGGCACGGTTTTCATGGTGCAGTGTAAATGGGGTAAAATGCTCTTTCTGAGGCGGGCCTGGCCCGGGTCGAGCACGGCACGGTTCGTCCAGGCCAAAATTCTGCGTAGTGTAAAAACGGCTATAGGTCATCTCACCTGGGGGTATGTAGGCTATGTACGAAGTTTCAGATCGATAGCCCAAGCGGTTACGAAACGTACCCTGCTAGAGCCAAATTGTGCCAGATATGCCAGTATCCTCATGTGGTAGCGATTCGACGCGGAAACATACTGCAGGAGCGATTGGGGGCGGGGGAAATCGCTCGTCGCGTCCTACAGCTTCTTACCGCGTCCCGTCGCACCGCAAGTGTGAAAAGCTATAGGTTTAACAGTGGAAACAATCAGGCGCGGAAAAATTCGTATCGCACTGCGCCTGTATAGTGTGAACAAGGCTTAAAACGACATTTCTGGCACAATTTGAATTATGCCATTTTCGCAAATCATGACCACCGCACGCAACCGCGCCACGCTGTGTCAAAACTGATACCGTATGGCGATTTTTTCAACGCATCGCACACCGATCCACCAGTGTGAACAAGGCTTAACGGGCGACTGACTCTGCACCACGACAAAAGCTCACCCTAGGTAATCTAATGGCAATGACGTACATTACATTTACATCCCATTGAGCAGCAGACCTAATATACCCGGATATTTTGCATTCTATCGGGGTACAGATAAGGAGGAAGTTACGTAATCCAGGCAGATTAATGCCTCTGACTAAAGTAAGAAAATCCAACACAAAGATGTGTGCAGTGTTTGTGAGTGTCACCAGCGGATGTTAAATTTGATGGTATATCAAAATGTGTTCGAATTGTTCAAATCGAGCAGAAAATGATGATTTTATGAGCCATTTTTCTCGTGGGCTTGAGGGCCAGATACACTTGTGGGCTTTTCCAATTACCTGTTCACCCCCGCTGCTGATTACCTATTTATAGTACTTTGTTTCCCATATCACCATCCAACAGATGGTGGGAGGGCAATAAACAGAACAGCCAGGTATGGCTAAAAATACAGCTCTGGTGTCTGGACACCTGGTGTTACGGGTCTTGGCATTTCTGGATCAAAATCACAGTGGGCTTGTTCAGCTAATGTAAAATATCGACAGACCTCGATCAGTAGGCCTTCAATGCCATTCATTGGCTTGTGACTCACAATCAATGACAACAGTAGCGTTTGCGTTCTTGTTAAGTGCGCATGTTAATCTAACAAAGGTAGTTTTATCATGGTAACGATATTGTCGTCAAAAAAGATAGCGTTACCGTTTATCGTAGGACTTCTGAACCTCTCTATTACCCGTTACACCTAACGGCAATATGCCGAGGGCTGGGACTCCCCCACTCACTGGTATCTAGGTTGGTGTTTCCCTGACCGTCTTGAAGCACGGAGCTGGTTGAAGTTCGAGATTTTTCCCAGTCTGGCACACTGGAGCTTATTTGGCTGACACAAGACTGGGAAGGCAAGGCGACTGATAAATATGAGGGAAGTCCCCACCCCCGAGCCACGGGAGAGGCGAGCTCCCACTAAGGGTTCATGACCCCGGGAAAAGGGCTGAGGGCCACATCCTGTGGCTTATGTCACGGTGCGCACGTCACATCCGGCTGGGGAAATCAAGTTTACGTTATTCGTTGCCATGTTAAAACAAAGTGCCGTCTTTACTTTCCCCACCCTACTAGGTACTATAGCCATGGTTACACTACATAAAATCCCCGGTTTTTTTGCGGTCACACCTATGAATTGCCGGGCTTCGAGAAATCCGTGTCTGAGACACGGCAACCTCGCCGTGCTTTTCGAAATCCCCGTGTTTACGTTAGTTCTTCGCACGGCTACAGATGGCGCAGCCATTAAGTGGCGTCGTTTTCGCGCCTCCAACAATGTGGACAATGCAGAAATGACCGAAGAGTCAATGCATGCAGCGCAACTTTCGCCGGGCTATCTAACTACAATGTAGTAGTGTGACCTCTCGCCGGGATTTTCGTACACACGGGTTTGACACGGGTCTGGAAAAACACGGGTATTTTCAACACGCGTAACCTTAGCTTATGTCTAATACAGCCATAATCTCTATTACCAAACAGCGGGCCTTATATATTAACCGCTCAGGCGCAACCCTTGCGTCTATTACGTACAGCCTTCTGTACTCTCCAAAGAGGCCCTTATCCGCTATTATTTCGGAATCTTCCGACCGTTCTATATAGCGACCCTTATTCGCTATTCTTGCGCAATCTTGCGCCCACTCAGTACAGCCTTCTGTACTTTCCAAAGCGGCCCTTTTCCGCTTTTATTTCGGAATCTTCCGACCATTCTATAGCGACCCTTATTCGCTATATGCCCTTACCACGGTATACAATCAACCTTGCCGTACTGCTGCGGGAGAAAATTCCGGTCACATACGCTTGCCAAAGCTGAGATTCCAAATCACTATAAATACCATGCTAAGGGCAAAATGATAACCGAAGGCGAATGAATACACTAAAAAAAGCCTAGCGCTGCAATATCCCCCAGAAATTCGCAGGAGAACGCATGGAAAATCGGCAATTTTAAAATGAATTGTACGGCTGCGGGAGAAGTCTAATTCCGAGTAAAATCCGAGTGTTATTGTGATTAAAATCTAAGTTTAGGGTTAACTGTTAGTTAACTTTTTATTTGGAATGACCTCAACCCCTTGAAATCCGCCTGTTAGTTAAAGCTATAGAACCAATGTAGTTGTTCAGTCGGGAGGAGACCGCCAAATCATATATAAGCTCAAAAATGATATCGGACGAATTATGGTGGAGCATGCAGAAGGAAATCCGAGCGCCCGTAAAAATCTGCGCCGTCGTAGATTCATTGGTGGGACCGGCGATCGAACAAGAACCTCGAAGCTGGCAGGAATAATTTTTCAGTGTGCCAATCTGACTGTCCGACGACTTCCTCCAAAAACTATAGATTTTCTGACAATGACAGACGAGATGACTTAGGCCTACTGTGGAATAAAACTGTGGTCTGTCGTTGAAAAGAAACTCACAAGTGATGTGTAACCCTGACTAGGGCTTTCATTACTTGGCCTGCATCGTGTATATTCAATAATTCGCCTGTTTGGCATGTTGGCCGTGGTGGCCGGATAAGTCACAGTATACAATGTCTAATACAGCCATAATCCCTCTTACCAAACAGCGGCCCTTAACCGCTCAGACGCAACCTTTGCGTCTATTACGTACAGCCTTCTGTACTCTCCAAAGCGGCCCTTATCCGCTATTATTTCGTAATTATCCGGCCATTCTATAGCGACCCTTATTCGCTATTCTTGCGCAATCTTCCAAAACACCTACTGAAGAATCTGATTGGTGGAACGTCTGCAGGACGCGCTGCGTATGCGCCAGTCTCTCACCGGCTTTATTCGCTATAATTTGCGCAACCTTCTGCGCTCTACCACCGCAGCCCTTACTGTGTGAATACCTAATTACATAACCGCGACCAACGCCTGGCGTGCCCTTACACGCGTGCAAATACCAGAACATGGCATGAGTCCTCTCACCAGCGGAAAAAATGGCAAGAAACATCGCTCAAACAACCCGAATCAAGCCTCGAGACGCGAAAAAACCACATCCCAGGGAACGTCGCAACCATGAGAAGAGCACCAGGTGTGTAGCGTCCCAAAAGGACACGCCAAACTTCTTGAAAACGGGGAACACAGGTGTGACAGGAATCAGCGTCCTAGGAATGCAGATCCCCAAACAATAGCTGCTCGCTATTGTAGAGTTATATTGGAATAGTCATGGTCTCTCCAGCCATATATTCTAATCCCTAGCTGAACAATAAGACCGGACTTGGATTCCGGGGGACTTGGATTCCTTTCACACCTGGACAAGGCAAAAACACGTCGGACGCCGAGGCAGTGAGAAAAGTTGTGACGTTATAAAAGTGGCTCGTTGTTTCATTTTGGGTGATTTTTTATCTCAAGTGGAGATGAATATTTTTCTGTGTGTAAGCAGCGATCCTCACTTAGTTTTCTGTTCTTCTTGCATGCCTTAAAAGCAAAAATCTGATGCAATGGAACAGCAAACATAGCTGACATCCTAACTCTAACATTTGACCTCCCCTCTTGTTGACTAAAGATAACTGCCAGGCGATTATCTCATGTACATGAGCTCTAGTACATTTTTCTTACCTCTGTATGATATCCTGGGGTTATGTTAACTATACAGGGTTACTTTGTTGGTTCACGTGGGCCTATAGTCCCTTTAAGTGACCATTATATTCGGTCCAAATTGAGCTTTCGATGGATCTTTCGGCACTAAAGCATTAGCGTATCTCAAGACAATGAGCTGGGATATGTTAGTTTTTATGCCCAGAGGTGTCCCGGCTGTTTATTATAGCTATTATTTCGCGATTAAGAGTTATGTAAAGTGACTCGAAATCTCGAATTTTTGACGCAAAAAATCTTACCAACTGCGCACTAAATAGAGAAAATAAGGCTCGGGGCACCTCCTTATGACGGCTCCCTAGGGCCCCCGAGCCTTGTTTTCCAAATTTAGTGTGCAGTTAGTCAGATTTTTTGCGTCAAAAATTCGAGATTTCGAGTCACTTTACATAAACCTTAATACGTTTTATTCGGTATTTTGTGGTTTTCTAGAGATTTTAAAATTAAGCAACGATTTTGGTTGGTTAAAATCCATGCGGGGGTCACACATTCAATCTCGGGCTCAAGGGCGGACGAGCAAATACCTATATGATGGTTTGTGTAGTTAGTGTGACCTCGATGTGACGCCGAGGTTGAGAAGCACATGTGAATTTATATTTAGAAGTGGTTTGAGGTGAGTCTCTATCTTTAGCCATGGTGCAAGATGGGGTGTTCATGAGCGTTTTCATCGTTGTGGTAAATAAAGAATGTTTGTTTGACTATTACGACGAGCCGTGGATTATCACTCACCCTTTTTGTGCGAGTACTGAGTTAGGCCTGTTTTGTTCGATCACGATGGAGAGGGAGGGTTGCTTTGTTTACGATTTTCAGTCGGTGTGTTGGCCTGAATTGAATGCACTTTGCGTAGTCAATGACAACTTCATTTGACTGTTTAATAGTGTCAAGTTTAGCACTTCCTACTCTTGTATCGAAGGCATTTTTGTTTGTTTGTGCGAACATTCTTTATTTCAAACTCTTTCCACGTAAACCATTTACGCCGCCAGGCTTGTAGTAAACTTTTAGTAAACTTGTGTCAACTTTTACTCTTAGTTTACTTGTGATTAACTGATTTGACTCAACTCTCAGGGTGAGGTAAAATCCGAGTGTTATTGTGACTAATTATAAAAGTTAACTTTAGGGTTAGCTGTTAGTAAAATTTTTATTTGACCTCAACCCCTTAAAATCCGCCTGTTAGTTAAAGCTATAGAACCAATGTAGCTGTTAGTTGTTAAGTCGGGAGGAGACCGCCAAATCATAAGCTCAAAAATGATATCGGACGAATTATGGTGGAGCATGCAGAAGGAAAACTGAGCGGCCGTAAAAATCTGCGCCGTCATAGATATCCATTGGTCGGATAGGCGATCGAACCAGAACCTCGAAGGTGGCGGGAATAATTTTTCAGTGTGCCAATCTGACTGTCCGACGACTTCCCCAAAAAATTAAAGATTTTCTGACAAGGACAGACGAGATGACTTGTCGAGATCTGCTTCATATATATAAACCTTCCTGAGAATCTCGCTCTGACCTGGCCCATTTCTTGGTGACCCCACAAAAATCATCGAACATCCGTCATGGTGATGCAAGCGGTACTTATACCCAGAACGCAAATTCTCACCTAGTGGAGGAAAATAGGCCTTTATTTCTTGAAATGTGAACTTCCCTGATCCGTTTTTTACAAGGCCTTCTTTTGGATCAGGAATCTTCTGCAGTACAAAGCCCGAGAAGGAGGGTATTCCAATTGCGAAGAACATCTCGTAGTAGTAATCGCCATAAACATCTCTCTCACTGCATCGTTTGTCAAACTTATTTTTAAGTGCGACACGGAACTTCACTGGTTTGTACTCGTATTCCTCTAGATACACAGAAAGAATAACGGAGCAATCCAAAGATTTAAAGACAGAGTGAAACACTCCCCTTCGACCAAAATAGACTGGCTGGCCTTTCAGATGAAGGCGGACACCATTTTCAAGGAGAAGAATGTTCGATTTATCTGATCCCACCACGTCATAGATAGTGCCCTCCCAAAGACCCGACTTCTTGCACCAATGAAATAATTTATCGTCCATTCCAAAACAGGTCGATTCCCTTTTCCCAAAGCAGATATCAGATGCTGCGATCAACATTTTTTTGGAAAATGCGCCATTTACAAGATTGTAGAGTAAAATCTCACTTGCAGTACTGCCCGGTAGTAAAATGGACGACTTGTAAATGTGAGTAGGTAATTGCTTTGGGTAGGGGGGTTCGAGACGAACTGCGGGAGAATGATAGAGAAGACTATAATCGGCCTTTCCGCGACGTCGAGAATAAACTTGGGATCGGATGTATATTGATTTGGTTTGTTGGCTGCTGAAAACAGCCAGAACAAATAGTCAGCCGTGTCTCGGTTCAATGGACCAAGCCGCCGTTCGAGAAATGACAACAGGTGGTAGAAATGTTCCTGTTTTTGGAATGCTATAATTAATTGTTTTTTTCTCCTGAAAAAAGATATAACCAAAAATAGAGCACAAAAAGCGACACATAAAATGATAGTCGTTCTCCTGAAAAACAGGTCAACAAAGTGGATTGTCGAATATGAGACACTGAAAAGGAGTTACTGACATGCGCACTCACTGATTTCATGCCAGACCTGTCAGTAACGGACTTTCTCTCGATTGGAAACCATTTTTAGCTCAGCTGACCTAAGGTCGGCGAGCTATTCATATGTACTAGCATGGTACCCGTGGCGAGCACATATTCAAAGGATGCATGTGGCCAGAGGATGGCATTTTGGTGGGCGTCTGTGTGGGGGGAATATGTTTGGAGGGGGGCCAACTCCTTGTGCAATAATCTAGGCCTATGGCAAAAATATAAAACAAGGGTAGGCCCTACAGGTATTTTAATTTCCCGCTTGATGATGTCACCATTTATGCTGTCTATGGAGGATGTCAAACTACTTCCTGTGGGCTTGTGCTGACTGAAATAAAAGCAAGAACAGCCTTTCTGCACAGCTCACCATGCTTTATCTCATCTGCCCATCAGCTCACATCACAGATCTGAGATGCTCAGGCCAAAACAGCTTACATCCACTACTTTTTCGTGTGGTGGTTTACGGATAAAGGTAGGCTACATGTAGGTGAGGTGTATGCAAACAGAATCTGGAGTGCATTATCAGCAGGCCTACCAATATCATCGTGAATGAAGTGAACTGAACACTTCGTGGTAGGCGCCTGCCCTGGGCCAAGGCGCAGCGTACGCCTAGACGGCAACTGTCTTGCACTTTCTTTTATTTTTAGCTCACCTGTGGTGAGCTCTTACGATGATGCGGCGTCCGTCGTCGTCGTTCGTAGCCGTCCGTCGGGCATCGTCGTCCGGCGTCATTGTCCACAGTTAGAAGGGCACGTAACCGCTGGGGCTATTGACCTGAAACTCGGTACCGGTACGTAGGCTATATACCCCTAGCTCATATGACCTATGACACCAAGGTCTTATATAGTCTCCAAATTTTTATCATAGGTGTATCTAATGAAGATACATAACATATATAACGGATTTTTGATTTGACCTACTTTTCAAGGTCATAGAGGTCAAAGTTAAGAATTTTGCCTTTTGGTGCCACATGTCGTAACCGCTGGGGCTATTGACCAGAAACTTGGCTAAACCCCTAGGTCACATGACCTATGACACCAATTTTCGGTCCGATTTGATTCCTGGCTTTGCCACCAGGTGGCCAAAACATAAAACACAAAAAGTGCAATAACTCCTGAAGTAATGATTGGAACATCTCCAAATTTTTATCATCGGTGTGTCTAATAAGGATACATGACACATGTAATGGCTTTTGTGATTTGACCTACTTTTCAAGGTCACATAGGTCAAAGTTCGAAATTTTGCCATTTGGTGGATGTTTTGTAACTGCTAGGGCTATCGACCTGAAACTTGGCCACCAGGTGGCAAAAATGAAAACTCAGATTCCAATAGTTCCTAAACTAACGTCTGGATTGTCTCCAAATTTCCATCATCGGTGCATCTAATGATGATACATGATAATAAATGTAAAGCGGGCGATCCACTGTTGCGATTTTGGCTTGAGACGGGGTTGCGTTCCCTTGCGATTACCTTATATGGACTTCCGATTGCCATATAAGGTAACCGCAAGGGAACGCAACCCCGTCTCAAGCCAAAATCGCAACAGTGGATTATTATTATTATTATTATTATTATTTACGGAATTATTTACGGATCACCCGCTTTACGGGTTTTTGATTTGGCCCGCTACTTTTCGAGGCCACAGAGGTAAAAGTTCAAAATTTTGTCATTTGGCTGCACGTTTCGTTGCTATTTGACCTAACATCTTCTAACTTTGTGTGGGCAGGTGTCTGGGTGCCCTCTGTACCTGGAACATTTCGATTTAACATTGTCGTTTGCCATTTGTCATTTTGGAATGCTATAATTAAATGCTTTTTTCTCCTGTAAAACATGCTGATACAAAATATTGTGGATAGTGGAATATGAGACACTGAAAAGAAGTTATTGACATCCGCACTCGGTGTGTTTTAAAGCCCCACAGTATTGAATTTTACGATATTTTCAAAAAGTTAGGAGAGTGCACATAGAGGTCCCATAGCCTCGTGAAGGTCCCCAAAATGCTTGCCTGACACGCACTTCACAGAATCAAGGCCTAGTTTTCAGCACGCATTGGAAAAAGCTGCAGGGAGAGCTCTAATGTATTCAGACAGAGCGTAGTACATTTTACACTACGCTGACGCCGTGACGTCGTGCGAGAATCGCGGCGATGATTTGCGTTTTTCACATTCAATACAGTGGGGCTTTAAAATTGGTAACCCAAGAAAATGGGGCAAAATTCAACTTTGAAATGATCACAAAGATTTGTGCCATTGATTTTCCAAAAATCAAAGATAGTAATAAATAATATTAATATTAATATAGACCTTTAGCTATTAGTTCCTCCATCTGTTATGTACAGCAGTGTACACTTATTTGGAGGAGGGTATCAAAAAATATTGAGCTTACCAGCAAAATCTATCGTTCCGTCCGACACCAAAACTTCTTTCTATTGTCAGACTTTAAAGGGATAATACATCAATCAGTTTGCAGTGTCATAATTTAGAGCTCCATGGTACGTAGATCTGACATGAATATTGTAGAGTTTCAAGAAACAGCCTTTCACCAGTAGACAAAAGAATGGAGAATTTTTGGGTGTCGGACGGAACACTTTTTGAAACACACCCACTCATTGATTTAATGACAGACCTGTCAGTAACGGACTTTCTCTCTGGTCAGGATTGTTGGTGCATTCAACTGTAAACCATTTTTAATATCGTTGTCATGAAATTTTATTTAAGTCGCATTATTTTTGTTATTGTCATTTTTTTGAGAAATTCATCATACTAACAACTATGAGTTATAAACAACTATAACGCTGTGTGCATTGATTATATACAAAATTACCTTTTTCTGACACATCCGTGCATCTTGAAATTGAAGTGCTTCTTTCTTCTCCATACACGTTCCTCTCCTTCTGCTCATCTGACAAACAGACCCGAAATCTTTCAGTAGGACAACAAAGGTTGTACATTTCAGCTGACAACAAATTACAACACAGTCGAGAAATGACGTAACATTCTGCTGTGGTATGTCTGATGCTAAAAGACTCCAGTGATACACCACCGTCTGAAAATACGTCTGAACCAAAACCTTGGTGACCATCTTAAACAATGATACAGATATTTTCGTTGTCACACTGTAGTTTTTTGGCAAACTATCCCCAGACCTAAATTTTTGCCAGAAAATAATAACTAGGGCGGGGTGCTGCGCTTTATAACGTACTTCGCAGTGAGAATGAATGTAAGCACAGGTGCGACGGGCATCATCTCCGACTCCACACCAGGGTGTCTCACAGGCTGATGTGACGGAAGGCGGCGAATGTAAACAGGAGCCCCACTGTCATTTTATCACCTTATTCTTGGAGTGACGACGAATCTCGGTGTGTTGTCAAGGCAGTCCTGATCAGAGACTCTTAAGACGAAGAACTGTAACTGGATCAGGCCATTCCCTAGCCGTGATTTACACTCCATCCGATTCTGCCGAGTCCTCTGACCACATCTGTAGGGAGGACGCCTTCTGCCTTTGTGCATTCAACAATTGTTCTTTTTATGAAATAAAAACACAAAGACAGTATTGATGCTTTAAATTACGGGAAACAGAACTGAACAATGGTGGTCACCGCGTGGTTTGATAAGAGATGATATTTTTGTGATCTTTCTCTGTCGCTATATTTTTGGTATTGATTTAATGCTAACACCACTGAGACGCGATAAATAAATGATATAATTATTAATATCAAACTTTTGGATCACATCTAAATTTCAAAACAGACCATGTCAGTTGTTTGACCTTGATCAAGTGACAGCGTACTCGATTCTCAACCGAGTCCTCGCCATTCATTATTCTTAGATGGGATGGAAATATGAGCTGCTCCTTGAGTTCCCCAGGAAGGTATGCCTACCTGGGTGAGGTCAAATCTCATAGTTAAAGCAAATGGCTCGCGGGGTTTGTTGACAGTTGTTTAATGACATGTCCTCAAATCAAGCGCCGTTTTGAGAAAAAGGCGAAAGAAGGATTTTAGTTTAATGGGAAATGCATTAGACAGCCAAACTTCGGAGGCGTATTCTGCAAAATCTGCGGCTTCGAAATCAATGTGAATAGTACAAAATGTGCATTTTGACCGACTGAATTTGAAAATGTCATTAACCCATTTTAAGAAATTTTTAATGGAACCTCGTCCCCAGTGTTTACGTTCACATATGTGCACAGGTTTTGCATATGGCTGGAGCACGGCTTTGCCTGGAGGCGAGATCCACTCTCTATGGGAGGTACCACCCAAAAAATTATAAACAAACCCCGCGAGCCATTTGCTTTAACGTTGACACCAAGATAACCTGAAAAAATAGTCAACTTGAACCACTATAGTTGACTTTTAGTAGTTATCTATTAGAATTATCTATTAGAATTATCTATTATTAGTTATCTATTAGAATTAGTTAACCGAGTGCACAAGGTCATCAAGGTCATTTCCGCGCCGTTGATCACGGCGCGGAAAATAGCAATGCTTTCGAGCGTTTCCGCGCACGGAAACGCTCCAATGGAAACCAGGCCTTAGCCTTAGACGCGTGTCACTTCAATAAATGCACACACTTCCACCGTGCTTTTGAAGAAGGTACACGCGTCTCAGTCTTAATCGCGCGATGATCACCCTTGGTGAATTCGGCCCACACTATTTCGGTTTACAGGTCTTCTCTTTGTAATCAGCTCCGGCACTCAACAATGGGGCTTTTATTTCTATTTCTGTTCAACTGAAACTTTTCACACCCCCTGTTTGCACAGGGTTTTCTTACTTCAGGTCTATTTGTATGTTGGGATCCACTTCATTTCACTTCTGGTAGCTGGACTAGAAAGTGCCTGAGGAAGACCCCGGTTGGGGTCGAAAATTCGTGAAATTCGGAGACGACCCTCCGTATTATATCATTTTGTGTGTCGTNCCGACACACAGACAGACACCATGGCCAAACACAATGGGCCGTATTCATAAAGGGTGTTTAGCCTAATCAGCGTACAAATTCTGCATTACACAGGTTAAAGGCCTAGAAAACTATTGTTCTGCCTTCTGTATGCTGCCTGATCTCTGGCATTCACCCTCAAGATGATCACACGCGTCTAACTTTACTGCGGCTCAGTGTGGGAGGACAAAAGAAAGTGTTGGGCAAATTCTAGACAAGCCTGCCTGATCGTTTAACTTTTTCTTTCTTCTCTTGGGCTTAGACGCAGGAAAGTTGTACGCGTGTGATTATCCTGCGTGTAAACGCCTCTGGTGAAGCACCATACAGACACCAGACAATAGTTTGCTAGGCCTTTAACCTGTGCAATGCAGAACTTGTACACTGATCAGCCTAAACACCCTTTATGAATATGGCCCAATATGGTTTCCGATCTTGAGATCGGAAACCATAATAATTTGATTCTTGAGCGGCCCTCTCATAGCGAGTGAATCCAGAGCTTTCTGGGCGAGCGATGCAAGGGGGAAAACCTACTCTTTGGAGTTGAGAATTCCGGAGTGGAGATCAGGTTTAAAGTTAAAGTTAAAGTTTGGGTTTATAGTCTGATATCAACAACGGTAGAGGTGTCATCCGACTTCACACTTTTAACCCCAGTCTATCCTGAAACCTTTCAGTAGAACTCAGATGAGCTGCTCATTCAGCGCTACAATCCGAGCATTTCCGACCGGTACCCATTTATACACCCTGGTGGAGAGAGGCCAGTAAGGCAAAGAGACCTGCCCAAAGTCTCACGCCAGCAGCGGGATTCGAACCCGGGATCCTCTGACCGCTAGTCGGAGGCCCGAACCACTACACCACCGTGGCTACATGATCCCCCTTCTCCAGCTGAAATGTGGATCCGGAATGTAGAAGAGTGCCAGCTGAAAGAATTATGAAAGAACGTTTGTTTCGGAATAGAGGGATGCATTCCCTCCATCCGAAATAAATGGCTACCGCTAGGCTACCTACGGGCAGCCTAGCGGTAGCCTGCGTAGCTATGGCATTATGGATTACGATCTATGGGAAAATTCCACAGCGGCACTGAAATCCCGTGAACGAAAAACGTATTTGTCAATAATCCAAGTCATTCACAGGCCCAAAAAGAAACATATTCGTGGATATTCACCTATTCCAGTAATCGGTAGCACTTGTCACAAAAGCACGTGAACGACGAACGACGTGCTGAACTGGCGGTTGGATATACAGGGTGTATCAGAAAAAATTAGACTCTCGAAAAAATCATCATAAAATAAACCTAGAGATGAGTTTTGAAAAACTGTCTATATCCCTTTGTTGAGGTTGTGATTCTGCATCGAATGATACCAGTGTCGTTGTTTACACTTCACGTTTCAATGAGCAGGGACCGATTGAATTTTGAAAAATTAAAGTCCTTTGCGCACGGGAATGTGAGGGATAAAATTGAATCTGTCACAGTGAATGAAAAGTTTAGACTGAGTTTTACATACGTGCCGAAGCGTTTTTTAAATAATTAATCCCTTCACCCTCTAACCCGGAAACAAAACGTCTCATTTCTGAGTTGATCCTCACAAAGTGTGAAGAAACGGACTTTTTTTAATGTGGCCTGACCATTTCTGGCTTGTGGCCAGTGGTGCGGATGAAAAATGGTCAGGCCACAGTAAAAAATGTATGTTTCTTCGCACTTGGTGAGGATCAGCTCAGAAATGAGACTTTTTGTTTCGGGGTTAGAGGGTGAAAGGATTAATTATTTAAAAAACGCTTCGGCACGTTAGTAAAACGCAGTCTAAGCTTTTTATTAACGTTGACAAATCCATTTTTAACCCTCACATTTCCGTGCGCAAAGGACTTCAATTTTTCAAAATTCAAACGGTCCCTGCTCATTGACATGTGAAGTGTAAACAATGACACTGGTATCATTCGATGCAGAATCACAACCTCTACAAAGGGATATATACAGTTTTTCAAAACTCATCTCTATGTTTATTTTATGGTGATTTTTTGGAGAGTCTATTTTTTTCTGATACACCCTGTAGAACTATGCACGAATTAGGCAAAGCAGACAAAGAACTCTGTTACTAAGCCACATTGTGGCATTTCTGACAATGGCTTGTATGCTGATTGAATGGCCGATTACGCTGTTAACAGGCGTGATTTCTTATCTGCACGGGGTGATAGACAGTGAAGCGAATATTCGACTTCGGCTTGGGCTATAAGCAGAAAGCAGACGACCGCCACAAAATCCCGAATTTTCGTGTTATTTTCGGCAATATTGTATCCATTCATATATGATTACTTACTACGGATATCTTTCGTGGAAACAGTACCGCTAAGCACAACTAATACGGCGTGTTCACGCGATGGAAGACAAAAATGCATATTCTTGAAAAATCCTCTATGAGGCATTCTACTCGCTGGTTC
>NMRB01002025.1:114501-129371 GCA_002633025.1 Notospermus geniculatus | reverse complement strand
TTTTTCCCTTGGACTTTTATCCATAAGTTTGTCTAATGCTTAAAAAAACAGTATGTATTTTGTCTATATGTTTGCCTAATGCTTAAAGAAACAGTGTGGTATTTATGCTTCCTCTCCTCATGTGCTATTCACTTGTACACAGGACTACGGCCAGGGTACACTGGTTGAAACGTTGTGTTTTTAAAATAAATGTAGATAGAGTAACCAAAGAATTTTCTCATGTTAAGAGATACAATGGCGATAAAAGCAACTTCTTTTGTGTCATTTTTCCTGTAGAAAAATGTACAGGCAATTTTTTTCATGACGCAACGTCAGCACCTAAAATGACGTCAATGACGTCGTTTCGGTACATGTACAATCGCTCGCAGCGCCGACCTGTCGGTGAGTTGGCTCCCCATTTTCATCCACTGACGGAGAAATCGTGTGGCGACATCTGTGTCCTATGCCAACACAGCAAATGGCAAATCAAACATCCATACCTTTTCATACATCCGCTTTTTCATCTGCCAGGGGACAGAAGCCGTTGCGAGAAAATTCGCTGCCAAGTCATGGGCTAGCTCCCGTGCTTCCTTCACGGAGCTGGACGAAAGAGCCTCAATGAGCATGTGCTGTGTCGGTGGCCAGAGATTCGGAAAGTCCCACTGTTCTCCCGAATGAATAAGGGACGTTGGTACTGGGGTCTTGAAGTTCAAAAGGCCTGTTCTCTTGAAGTGAATGAAATGCATGGATAAGTGCAGTAGATGATTCAGATATTCTTTTTTGAAATGATACGACATTAGCGAGGTTTCGCAAATCTGACGAAACACGAAGTACGAAATACGAAATTCAACTTCATTTCCAGGACCTAATATATGGTTGGTACCACAAATGTCCCTGCTGTCAGTGCGTCTTTTAACATATCATGTTAGACCGAGAGACTAATGGTGCATCTTGACTTTTTAAAGGAGCTGGACGTCCAAGTTGTAAACACTCACTCACTGGTTCATCCTCCAAGCAGGGTCGAACACGCTCCGGATTTCCCAAAACGCATGCGTGTGTATCCCAGAATCCTTCGCGTGTATCTTACCCTGCCAGAATTGGCTTCCATCTTGTTTTTTTCCAGCTGATTTCAGCTGGCTAGGCCGCTGCTTTGAATGTAAAAATTTTAGTCCCAAAGGTAACTTTATCTAACAAATATTGCTGGTTTTCGTCCCTTTTAGGAACAGTGACAAAACATGGCAGTAGTCTGATGATTTGTCAGGAACTATATTTCTTCCATGTGCGATGATCACGCCATAAGTGTACTCAGGTTTGTTGATAGCAACCAGCAATGGCGGACGCCGGTTGACGAAATTTGAAAATGCGACTTAAAATGCGTTCCCCATACCTTGCGGGAAGGGATACCATCACATCATGATTCTTGTGCGATCAGAGATGATGAAATGTTCCCACCTGTACACTCTTTTAATTTAAAATAACAACCTGGCCCATATTCTGAGGCAGTTTTCAGACAGGACTTTGCTCAACAGTGTCTCGGCAACACAGCCGCCATTTTGTCCACAACCTGAAAAGTAGGACGCTCGTCACCATGGTCACGTCATCAGTGGCCTACGTACCGTTTGATTACTGCCCCGGGCTCTGTGACGTCATCAATATGGAAGTGAGTTCTGGCAGGGATAAATCTTTGATTGGTCACTGTTGGAGGATGTCACTGGTTCTCTATCCACGCGACGCCTGCGGTGCTGCCACCTATTGTCGGTGATATGTACTGACGTGAATATCGTGAGTGAGTTGCATTGGACCGGGCACCAGTCTAACGATCACGGGGCGCTACTGGTGCTGCCACCTTCACGAAGCAATAAAACTAGTTTGCCGACCACTGTTTGTAAACAAACTGGTTTGTTTACAACTTGGACGTCGAACTCCTTTAAATTTCCACTTTGTAGCTACGAAGTGGAAACGAAATATAAATTCCAAAGTTTGATATACACCGTAAACTCATCGGTCTGACGTTATACGCTTGAAGACGCTCTTGCAGCAGGCGATATTTGTGGTACCAACCCAAACTTGACGCTACATGTAGGTGGCGATATCGGAGAATATCACCACAAGTATCAACAGTAGAAATTCTTCTGTTTGTAAAGCGGTTACCCATCACGTCGTTTTATACGCTTACGATATACATGTAGATCGTTGAAGATAGGTGTATAAAGGTATAGAGTGATACAAACATAGGTGGAGTAGATATAAAGTAATAACAAAGTTATTCTGTTTCATTTTCGACAAGATAAATACTGTTTTCTGCAAATAATACCATTTTGAAAATTTCAACGCTGCGTGGAGTATGGTACCAACCATCTCCTGAAATTCATTACGTCATGGAAATGAAGTCCAATTTCGTATTTCGTACTTCGTGTTTCGTCAGAATTGAGAAACCTCACTTTTAATGCTTCTGCATCGAAATCCAAGATGGTACAACACTGCGCATTACTAATGATGATAAACAGGAAGTCAATTTCCAGAATCTTAGCAAATTTTCGACCCCAACCGGGGTCTTCTTCAGGCTGGCACTTTCAAGTCGAGCTACCTGAAGTGTGTGCTCGCTCTTTCTTTGGCTCTCTTTCTCTTTCTTGGGCTGCATTACTAACCTTAATGTAATCCAGAACTTTCTTCTCAATTTCTACTTTATCTGTTCCATCCACGTTGCCATAACAACCTGTAAACAGTGGCAAAAAGCTGGAGACGTAGTAAACTGGTCTCCGTTGCTTCGCCTCCAGGTCCCAATCAAACCACATGCCTTCATCCGGGTCCCATAGTAGCATCATCAACGTTACCTGTCTGTCTCTCACTCTGTTCTCAAATAGTTCAGCTTTTCTTAAATCTCCCAATATTCTGTAGAAATATCCTAAACGCTTTTCATTCCAACATAAAAGGGAGTTGAGGTCCACTGGAATTATTTGTCTCGTTCTTATTGTTCTAAGCGACGTGCTGTTTTTGGCAAACCACCTTGTTGAGAAATCAAATCCAGACTCGGCAGCAGAGGCAATATCAGCGTACACTTCAGCTGCTTCGTCTAAAATAAAGAATACACGACATGAAAGTAATGGCAGCAATTTAAAGAAGCTGCCATATATGGGTGTATTCGACTCGCTGTTCTCAACTGTACCCGAACCAATCTTGACACTAGAGGGTCTTGGGACGAGGTTTAACCAACACCCTCTAGCATCGTTCGAAGGTTACCATCTTGAAAAGTAGTGCAGCGGAAGGTTAAATGGAAAAATATCTACCAATTGTGATCAGGCTCCTAACGGTAACTCCATTAGGAGGAGTGATGCGGTCAAACATGGCGGCGACTGATCGCTGACAGTGTCTGATTTGTGTAACGTAGTGGAGAAAATCGGCACTGTTGTAGAGTTTGTACCCGAACGGGCCGAGAACACAGGAACGTGTTCTCGAGTCTCGAACGGATAACTGGCTGTTACTATGGTTTCACTTCCGGCGTCAATACTCCTGCCTAAAAACGCCCATTTTTTCAAGCATACTTCAAAATTATTCTGTTTAGAATTAGGATATGTCATTCTGTGTCATTTCAGCTTGATCCTAAACCTCGAAAAATTACACTATGATCTGACGAAAAATCTATATAAAATTGCCGCCAGTGTCCGCCATCTTTGTTCTCGACTGCTTCCCGTTCGCACCACCGACCGAGGTGGTGTGAGATTCGGGAACAGGAACACGTTCTCGAACAAGTTCTCGGCTGTTCGACTCATTCCAGAACACGTTCTCTGCACCAGAACACATAAGAACAGGGAGTCGAATACACCCTATGAAAACTTAGTCTTGTGATTTATAATAGGCCTATAGATTTATCATGTTTATGGTGCGTCCGATAGCAGCTAATGATGGTAGCAGCTTAAAGCTGGATTTAGCTGCACGCGGTATGCGGATTGCGGAACGCGGTAAGCGGAAAGTGCAATGCATTTCGAATACAACAAATCGCTTCCGCCGGGGATTCCGCGGCCCTATACCGCATTCCGCGTGTCAGCTAAATGCAGCTTAAATGACTGGACCTACCCTTAGGAAGTCCAGATACAGTCTCAGTATCTTCACGGAAGGACTCAGGCCTTGGTTGCCCTAGCTTGGCATTATATCTGTTCACGAGGTGTCTTCTGCCTCCATGGTCCACAATCACGCTCCGATTTAGCATCCAGAAATAGTATTCTTTTTCGAGGATACCAATGCTTTCGTTCAAAAAAACAACATCCGAAGTTGCTTCAAAGTATGCTGCAAAAATTGGCGTTAGGAATGGCGGCTGACTCCGTCGGGATTGGTAGACTCTGCCGGCGTTGGGCACATACCCGAATCTGTGAAAAAATTTGGCGTATAAACTACTGATTCTGTAGTTTTTCCTTTTTTCCCAACGGATGTTGGTGTACCGGGGTACCTAATTTTCATTAAAGGGACTAGGAAAATTGTTTCAAGCTCCTGGTATTTGATAAAGGTCGTCGAGATCAATCAGCAACACCTAAAATATCAAGGTTACACCAACCCAATTAGGGTGTCCTAGGTACCCCCCTCTGCCCATAGTCATGATTTAGTTTTGACAATTGCCAGAATCATGAATGGCGCCTCGAATCGTGACGTCACTGGTTACCAGCGACAGACTGGTGCCCGGTCCTAACGGACTTATTGCACAGTAGACGTGCCTACATGTTATCATGCTCGATCTAATGGGCACAGATTAGGAATGTCATGAAAAGATTACATAACATTGCCGACTGTCACACATAGGGGATATTCATGTTCTTGACACACACACTGCATAAGCTCGTTTTTGTTGGTCAGTTGGTGATTGAGCGGAACAATAAGTAAGAAATGGTCCATGGACCATGTGCTCACCCGTTTGAACATAGTAACTGTGTAATGACAGAGAGAGGTGCATGTCAGTTATGAGCAATATGGGTCAAGTCATTCCCAAGTTGCATTTTTGCAGGACTTCAATGATTTTGGGGTTATGCCACCTGGCGGCCATATTGGATGTCTGATCGGGCCAAAACTTCACATGCACATAAAGGTCATCTAGAGGGAGCCATGCACTTAGCACATTTGAGCGCTCTGGGTCAAGTCGTTCCTGAGTTATAGCACATTTGATGATTTTCGGGTTACGCCACCTGGCGGCCATATTGACGTGCTTGTAAAGGTCATCAAGAGGGAGGTAAATATCAAGTTTGAGCACTCTGGGTCAAGCCATTCCTGAGTTTTAGCACTTGGATGATTTTCAGGTTACGCCACCTGGCGGCCATATTGGATGTCCGATTGGGCCGAAACTCGGTATTTTTGAAGGTGCCCCTCTAATACACGTTTATGCAAGATATGAAGACTCTCGGTGAAATAATTAAGAACACTGTGGCAGGTTCGTTACTTTTGTCGAACTTTGACCTCTCTGACCTTGAAAAGTAGGTCAAATCAAAAACCCGTTAAATATGTTATGTATCCTAATTAGATACACCTATGATAACAATTTGGAGATGATCAAGTCATTAGTTATTGCACTTTTTGTGTTTTTGGTTTTGGCCACCTGGAGGCCAAGCGAAGAATCGAATCGGACCGAAACTTGGTGTCATAGGTCATCTGACCTAGGGGTATATATGTACCAAGCTTCAGGTCAATAGCTCCAGCGGTTACGAAACGTGCCCTGCTAACGGACAACGACGACGGACGACGGACGCTGACTGACGACTAAAGCTCACGGGTGAGCTAAAAATGTTATGACTGCTCCATACATTACATATAGTGACACTATTGATTAGAATTCCAGTGACGTAGGCAAATGACCATGGGAGACACCTGCTGAGCAATTGCTCAAATAGTGACCGCTCCATGGTCAGGCGATAACTGATTTGTCTGGGTGTCACTAATTAACGCTTAATTGAAAAAGTGAATTGACGGCGGGAATTTATCATGAAGGAACTAGCATTTTGTAATAACCGAAGCTAGAAACAATTTTCCTAGTCCCTTTAAAGGGAGACATCCGAAAGATATTGCCCGGCGGGCACTCTTTGTTTTTGTTTTGATCGGTGGAGTATAGGGCGTCTATACTCCACGGATTCCAGCGAATTCTCTCAGGGGTTTGTGCGCGGTGATGAAGGGAGCGAGCGCTAAGAACCCCTGATGTTCTCAGGATGTACAGACGAGGCATCAGACAGACTGCTAACTCAAATACATGTACATGTACGTGGACAAAAACAACGCTGACAACCATTCCTGCGGTTGTCATAAAACTTAACTCTTTAACCCAGATGAGAAAGTTCTCGAGCATCCCTTTGACCGTGTCCTTCATCTCCGAAAGAAGCAAGCCTCTGATCACCCAATACGAATCCCTGGAAGAATTGGTCAAAGATCAGCGATAAAGGTTACAATCACGCGAAGTCTCCCGATCGATTCAAAACCCCCGTCACACTAGACGCAGAATGAGTAGGAATGCGGTTGGAATGACAATTCGTAGTTCATTCTTGGACATTCGAAGTGCATTCTAAAAATTCTGACTACATTCTGACTGCGTTCGTAATGTTTCGGCCCATTCCTGTGGTCTGTCAGAATGTTTTGGACATGTTCAAAACTATCGAGGTGCATTCGAAGTGGAGAAATATCGAACAACATTTGAAGTGTATTCTATCTGCATTCTTACTGCGTTCTAAATATTCTGACTGCGTTCTAAATACTCTGACAGCCTTCCAACAGCATTTGAAACATTCTGATCGCATTCGAAGGAGAATCCAAAGGTCCAGGGTCCACACCCTGCCAGTGGAGCTCAGACTGATGAAAATTTTAGATTCAGCAGCCTGTCGGGGACCATTCGTGCGGCATTCTCGATACACTCGGGAAATTCCGGTTAAATTCAAAGCACATTGAATTTCCAAGTGCATTTTTGGTATTCGAGAGGCATTCTTTGTGAATTCTTGAACATTCTAACCATTGTCTAAGCCCGGTGGTCGAGTGGTTAGCGCGCTCGACTACCAAACTGTACAATGGGTCGGCGCGGGTTCGACTCCGGGCGAAGGCATGTACAAAAAGTTGTGAAACATTAATGCAGGGTCCGTCGGATGGGACTAAAAGCTGTGGTCCCTTGTACCTGAGTGTCTATGCCAGGGCAAGTAAAAGACCCCACACAGGTGGACAGTAGCCTGTCGTGGACTCCATACCTCCGGCAAAAATCCAACAGGGTTACAACGCCGGTAATGATATACATATACATATACATATATTCTGCAGCCATTCTGCTGACTAAATTTGAGGTGAATTCGAAGTGCATTCCAAGTATTTGAAGTGCAGTCTTTCAAAGCTGTATGAATTTTATTCTCTCCCGAATCCGGCTCGAATTTTGCAAATTTTGTCATTTTGTCTGGTTCTGCTTGATGTGACGAGGGTATTAGCTTTATCTTGTTCGGTCTTGTTAGTTCTTGGTAAACCGCACGACAGGTATCAATGGAATTTTTTTGACAGTGAGGATAGATGACCCTTTTCAATCGGTTATTTATTAGGTGATGTTCACGACACAATTTTTTGAAAGTCTTTCAAATCTAAAGGCGTCTTACCAATAGTACAGTTCTCAGAATCTTCCACCCGGGACGATGAAAGGATTTGGGGAATAAAGTAACGAGTATCGATCAGGGTGTTGGCGAACGTCATCCTTCACCTGAAATTGTCACAGTAAAAATTGGTTGCTTATTCTTCTGTGGAGAAAGACAACAACCTCAATATATTGCTGTGCTTCATCAGCAAATTTACGCCAAGACGAGTGATTTGATGGTGCATTTACAGTACTAGTACATCATTATAGATCAGTTCAAACTAGGTCATCGTCATGGCGATTTCTTGGCAACCCGTGCATGCGCAGTAGCCGTTTTCTTGGTCAACACGGAAGCTGACCAGTGTGTTTTCATTGGTTTCAACGAAGGATTTCGGCAATCGGCGGCATTTTTGGTGGTTCTCTTCGATATTTCTGCATGGCAGCCCTTAATTACGCTGTGAAAGGGTCTGGTAGTTAGGAAAGGAAAATTCACTGGTTTCCCGCTATATCACCAAAGTGTGGGAGGTCGTCGAGCGAAGAATGGAGTGAATTCGCGATCTACGGCCATGTGCATCGCCATTTTTGTCCATTCGGAGACCCAACCCGGGCGAGTTTTCTGTATGAATCGCACCCGATTTTCATGGTGGTAACGATTTTCAGTACCGCCAGGTGATTATATCGACGACTCACATACGTATAAACACAAAGCTGGGCGAAAAACCAACAGAAAACGGCAAAATTGTGCAACCCACCGGCAATCCTTCGTTGAAAGCCATTAAAAAATTGACATCCGTCTTGGACCAAGGAAAACGGCAAACTGCGCAGGCGCGAATTATCCATGGCAATGACCTAATTACGAAGTTTGAACTGACCAAAAGGGACGAGTCCGGGGACGAGTTCGGGCTGTCAGAGTGGCGCAGTGGAAACATCGGCGCCTGTTACCTCTGAGGTCGCGGGTTCGATTCCCGGTCGGGTCCGTGTCTCATGTGATAGAGAGGGTGACCCTCTTTGACAGCTCAGGTTTTCTCCGGGCACTCCAGTTTCCTCCTGCATTAATTAAAATCGCCCAATATTGTCTATAGAACCAATAATGCCGAATTTGGCGCTCAGTTCTCAATTTAATTTTTTTTCAGTCCGGGGGAAAGATTAGGCTACGACAAAATACATGTACGATCAAATCATTACCTTTCGACCGAGTGCTGGATCTTTCCACAGTGCGTGTAATTCACCCGCCCATCGCCTGTACGGTTCGTGTTTGATTTTGTCAAGGAATGAAGGACTGTAAAGGATATGCTGCTCACTGAACACTCGTTCATTACATTCTGAATATTTTGCACAGATTGTCGACCAAAATTTTTTCTTAATTATTAGCATTTGCGACTCTATTCACTCGTTTTGACGCCCCCCCCCCATCTGGGATTTATTAGAAATTGCACATGCGCGGTTATAATGGTGGGCAAATTTGTTTACTGCCGACTAATCTCATGCGTTGGTGTGGTACCAGATCAGTGCGCAGGCACAAAATCTTGCGGAGAAACCAACCTAGTGTGTGTGTGTGGGGGGGGGCAATAGGCGGGAACAAAGGCAAACAATGGGGGCGTGGAATTGTGGTCACAGCGATTAGGGCCGTGCTCGCTCCTTCTCAATAATACCTCCATGGACCAACTGACCCAGTCATAAACATCCGATGCATGTTCCGCTGTAGCTCTTGTGGCAATCTCTTAAAATAACCATACAAATCCAAATATTTCAAACCCAATCGGTATAAAATGCAATTTTATTCGGAAGGAATAACAGAATTTAGCAAACAGAAATCACATTCACATGCATATTCGTCAACGACCGAGAGGGAAATGGTAAGAAAACGGATATGAGGTTTTCTTTTTCGGGGATTCCCCACTGCTGCAGTGCAATCAAGGATTTATACAGACAGCATAGGAGCATGGAATTAAGGGATTTATTCCAACAGTATTACGTTTATTGGACCAAGCACATAACCCGGTAAGCATCAAGATATATCTGTTGGAATGCCAAAGCAACGACGGAATTGACGTTAATGTGCACACGCAATCGGATGACGGCGTTGAGTACTCACCGAGGCAAGGTGCCCACTCAGTACACGATCAGATATCCACTGCATGGCCACGAAAAACCCCAATCTTCATACAAAAAAAGTAACAAAAGTTGGTCTAGATTGAACTCTCTTCTGACTAGATATCACCCCCCACCCCCTCCAATTTGCTCCTGTGAGCTGGCAGTAGTAATGAAGTTCCACTGTCTGAGAACTTTCCTGCCCCCCCCCCCCCCATCTGGGTTAACATGGAGGGGGGCAGGGATCGGTATTATCAACTAAGAAAATGACACTTACATTGTTTGCATTTGCAGCGGCCTTCGGAACAATATATCTCACAACGTGTAAAATCCTCTTGTTGAAGTGGCTGGGAACTTTTGTAGCCACCAATCCCTGAAATAGCAACAAATTCAAAGATCACAATAGCATAACAGCTATTGATTTTGAATGGCAATTGAAGACAATGTCGAATGGGAGAAACATCATCAGTGACCATTTGGAAAATAAGCAAAAAATAGTTATTTTAGCAATTTGCAGTGATCAAATGTGTAACAAGACCTTTACAATTCACATATCTACATGTCATATACCTGCTTCAAGTTCTGCAATCTTCATTTTCACGGGCAGTATTTCCTGACCCTTGTCCAGGCATGCCAGGCATCATGAGCATGCTGTTCTCTGAAATATGAATTATGCTACTTGTGAAGTGGATATACTGCCAGTTTTATCTGAGGAACAATCTGTGACATTTCTGTGTGAACAGATGGGAACCACAGCAGTTTTTAATTCAGAACCACTAACATCATCATGAATTGTGTTCCATGGGATCAACAGCAAATTTAAAAAAAGGTAGTCATTACAAGTTGTAGTGATTTAAATGAAGAGTTGACAGGCAAACAGATAGATTACTTACGCGTGTTTCTTCTCTCGTTCGAAACTGCTTTTTGGGGCACTGCCCTCCTTGGCTGGTATACCCTATGCTGTTTCTTGGAACATCAGCAGGCGAGTCGTGTGAGTGATCCGATGTGGTAGGTACTGGTAGGGAAACATTTGTCAAAATTGTCAAATCCCCAAGGGCTGTCCTTGGATGTTCCTCAATTTCGTCATCATCATCATCATCATCAATTTCTGAAGTTCTTGCCCGATAAGCAGAAGCACTCAGAAATTCAAAAATGTATTCTTTATGGATCAGAGAAACCACGTAGATTGCACAAGGGACACACACCACCTATCGTTTCAATAGGAGCAGTCAGCCGTGCATATTGCCAAAAGATGGCAGCAAAGTTCTAGCGGACCAATATACAGGAAAATCCAGAGAATCCTGAGAATATCAGGCGTTCTTACTGCTCGCTCCCTTCGTCACCGCAGACAAACCCCTGAGGACATCCGCCTGATTTGCTGGGGTACTTGGCGCAGGAGAAAATGCGCCCAATCAGCGAACGCCTTTCTGAGTCACCTTAAGATGACATGCATTACACGTAGATTGTCTCCCAGATGGCCAAATATATTGGGCCGATATAGGTTTTATCCCGGCATCAAGGGCCTATATTGGCATGCATTGGTCCAACATAGGACCAGTATAGGCTATCTTGGCAGGCAGAGTCCCCGTATTGCCCACATTGGGCCGATATTGGGCGAATATCGGCTATCTTGGCATGCAGCCCCATATTGCCAACATTGGGCTGATATTGGGCGAATATAGGCTATCTTGGCAAGCAGCCCTTATTGCCAAGATTGGGCCGAGATTGGCCCAAGCATGCTTGGCCAGCTTGCACTATTTCATCAATATTTCGATAATATGTGAACAGGATTTTTTTGGAAGACAACTACAATTACTTTTGTAATATTACTAATGTCTTGGCATGCATGTCATAACGTAGTTAAATAATTTTGTGATTTTGATGTCACTTTCTCGTCCTGTTGTTTCTCTTTCATTTTCCCGCCGTCGGCCATTTTGGTTTCTCACCATCTTCTGCTCAGATTGCAAACCTGAGCTTTGGAGGCTTTTGACAGACTTTTCAGCCGATTTCACATGTCATTTATGCTATTTACATGTTTTTAACTGTTGCTGAATAAAGACGAATTTAATTCTTCCTGATACATGGTCTTTGCATGTTGTTTTATGGTTTTGTGAATGGTGTGATGGGTGGTGCATGTGATGCAAGTGCTTGAGTGCAACAAAGGGCCTAAACTGGCATGATATGGAATGCCGTGCTGACCAATATTGATCGACGACATGTCTAAAGTGTCATCAGAACCATAGTGGATCAAAGGAAACTGCTTGTCAGGTCATTCAAGGAATAGCCTAGATTGAGCCTATATCAACCGACATCTGCCAGGATAGCCTATTTTGGGCCAATGGGAAAAACGTGGTGCATAAGAAAAATTGGGCCAATATTGGCATATATTGGCCGATGAATTCCCATTTAGGGCCGATATAGGCAACCTAACCTAGATTGGGCCTTCATTCTTGCCTAGATAGCCTACTTAGAGCCAATATTGGCCCATTATATTTGGCCATCTGGGCTCGTAGTGTCACGCACAACACAGTGCTGAAGTAGGCCTACCTCAGCTTCCCCTCCTCACCCTAACTAGAGATCAGTTACACGTATACATGTATAACGGCCCTTGTAATATTCACAGCCAAGCAGCTGACATTTACTACATTGGCTACGCTGACCCATGCGGGTCATTAACCTACTTACACCGCTGGATTCAACCTTAGTTGAGTTCAGCCTATCCTACATTCACCGCACAGAATGTATATCATTCTCAGGCCACACGTCGCCAAACAGATACGCCAAAGGAGTAATTTCATGTTGACCTGCTTTGTCAGCTTTGTTCAAACCTGCGTAGTTCATGTGTATCAATCAGCGGCCTTCTTGGGATGAGATGGTGGGGATGAACATTTGCTGGAATGGCTTTGATACTCCACGGATTCCAGCGAATGTCGGCAGGGGTTTGTGTGAGCGGATGAAGAGGAGCGAGGTAAAAACCCCTGCTGTGGGAGGATGACGCGAGTGGTGCTCGATCAAGAATGAACATGATGAATGCGGTCCACTGTATGCATTGAATTGGGCTGTAGTGACGCCTATTGGTCAACTCACTGACAGTTCCTATTTCATTAGAAAATAAAAATGCCCATGTTTTAAGAGACGATAGTATGTAAACGCTGATTTCGACTCAATTATCTTTCCATGAGCTTGCTGGTGTGCCATTTTGTTAATTCCACTTTCAATTAATGGCCCTTATCCTGTATGTATGTGACTGCAGTCATAAGGTGAGCATACCTCCGATTTCAAGTATTTCGCCAACAAGTGGCGCCTTTCTTGGAACAGCAACAGTGCCGCGACAACCGATGCCTTTTGTTGTAAACGCCATGTATTTCTCTGGCAGTGTTGCTGTTAACCCGTCCTTGTCAAATAAAACAAGGTACCACATGCCTGAAATGGGGAAAAAAATCAAGTGGGACAACTGCAAACTTTGAGGTTGCAACAAGAGACTTCACTTACCGGTACCACTTGTGAATTTCCAATGAGGACGGCCGCGTCGTACTAGCACCTCATGGTGCACTGAGATGACACCAGCAGATAAAGAAAGAATTATAGAATCACTCACACTTCACAATAGACATATAATATTAAAATTGACAGATATTTCATTCTCGAATTTTGAGATCAAACTGAAGTTTACTCACATTGAACTGCGTGAGAATGTCTGCTATTTCTGACTGGCATTTACTGTTGAAGACCGCTCTTCATTTTCCTTTGGTGTGCAGTGGCGGATCCAGGAATTGCCGAACGGGGGGGGCGTGGAATGGGCGAAGCCCATTGTTCCCTGAGCGCCCAAGGTGTGACCTCCGGCGTGAGTTCTCCGCCGGAAATTTTTTGGGGTAAAAGAGCTGGAAACGCGATTTCCTGGCATCTGGGCAGGCCAAATTGAACTAATAACCTTTCTTTTTACTGAAAACCAGGGGGTCTGAAGGAACCACTAGACGGAAGCACCACTCCAGTATTGCCAAGGGGTATTGCTGGAGTCGTGGAGGGTAATACTGGGACACCTCCATTTCTACCCAGTCCCACGTTATCTTTTTGGGAATTGAATTGAATTTTGAATTTGATAACTTTGTTGAGCGCCATAAATATTGGGAACATAAAAATGACCACGTCAGACATCTACTTAGCATCATTTAATAACTGAAAATGTTGAGTTGTCAACAGAAGCAAAGATGGTGGGTGTTTTCTCAATGGACAAACAGATAATCGATTACACAATATGATATCGCATTTTTCAAAGGGACTCTGTGTCTCCTCTGCTGCGCTGGTGATAACTACATGTCTTTCACGCCCTGTGAATGAGCAAATTAATCGCCAAGAGGATTGTTGAGACGCATTCGACGAGGTTGACGATGTGCGAAAATATTCACAACCTTGTCCAAATCAATTTGTATGTCTTTATGGACAAATAGCAAGAGGAGTGCGTTCAGCCTATCATCGCCCATTGTTGAGCGCCGATCGGTTTTAACGAACTTCAGGGCCGAATTTGCACGCTCAACGGACGCACTCGTCACTGGTAGGAGGAGCAACAGATGCAGAATAACTGCAACATTAGGAAACATCCTAGCCGACATATTCTCATCTTTCAATGTTTCCTCGACTGTCTTGGGTAACGGTGCCTGTTTCTTTGACGCCCACATGGTCTTCCACAGTGCTACCTCCTGATGAAAGGCTGCTGGCGATGGTAAGTCACGACGATAGTGATCAAGTAGGCTGTCTTCCTTCTCCTTGGTCAGGCTCTCGTGGTTGCTTGGCAGGAGACACAACCCCATTGCAGCAGTCTTTTTACCTGTGGAAACCTGTCCTTCATCTGCTGCAGGACACTGTCTACAAACGGAAGGAAAACGGCTCGGCGATAGTACTCCTCTGTAGATGTACCAGGTGTGTTGGCTCTTAGTGTCTGACGACCACAGGTTCGGGGCTGCTTAATTTCACCACCCGTGATGCGAGCTTTATCGCCCATTTTGGTGAAGACCATGTTTCTGAATTCTTCTTCAGCATTCTGGCGTACATTCTCTACTGTGGCTTTGACTAGATCTAGCTTCTCATAAGCAAGGAGCATATCCATGCTAGATCCTTGAAGCAGAATGCTAAGCTGTTTTGTGAAACCAAAGATGTACCGAACGGTTTCCAAAGCAGCAATGAAGTCACTGGAACTCATTACATGTATCAGACCGCGTGCTTCGTTCACAGC
>NMRB01002025.1:98045-114339 GCA_002633025.1 Notospermus geniculatus | reverse complement strand
GCCAAATTGAACTTTCTTTTCGAAAATCAGGGGTCTGATTATATGCCTTCCAAAATTTTTGCTGCTCGGCGGCTGAACGGGGGGGGGGGGGCGTGCGCCGGGCACGCCCCCTTGGATCTGCCACTGGTGTGGTTACTTTGGGCGTTGCAACTCTCTCCTTTGATTTGGTGTTCTTTTTTTAGCCTTCTCTTGTTGGGGTGGGGTTTACGCTTGCCTGTCTGAAGCACAGCAAAGCGGTGACATGTTAGCACTAACTTCTACTATCAATCTTTGACATCTGAAGTCACAAGAGCTGGATCCTGAGCTAAAGTCTTTTGCCTTGCGAGGCCATGAGGGCTAACAACTCCCGGTACTAATATCATGACATGATTATCAAATTGTGTCTTGTTCCCAGTGAGTGTAAGATGTACACACTGATGTACACACTGTGATCGAATCTGACCACTCAGACTGTATAACTTTTGGGCTAACTAACATCTTGTATGTGTGTGACTAAAACATGTGAATGCTCACCACATCATTGTTTGTCATCACGCGATGGAGGATATCATCAATAGTGTTACCATTTGCCACCATCTCGTCGTATCGTTTCACAAAGCTGATGGAGATATCTTTTAAGACAGTGCGATCCGTGCCTGATAGTCAAATGCATATATCTTTGCTTCTTTTCCAATATTGGACAGAGCATTGGCATGCAAATCTGTTTCTGATTCTCACAAGAAATTAAAATTCCATACATATGAGCCGATATTTGTGGGAATGGTCGAGGAACAGGAAAAGTGTTGTATGAGGCAATTATGATATGCATGAAAGTCATCGTGTAAACATGCATCCATGCATATTATGCAATTTGCCGCATTAACCCTTCCTCTTTTTTTATCACAATATCAGTGAAATGGAATGCACCCGTCCTCGGCCTTACCTACTTCACTTCAGTAATTCAATAATTCACTTCCTTCCTGCACCTAGTGGCGCCATTCTAACCCTAGCGGAGGTAACCCTTACAAGGTCACGTGACCGACTTGAAGACTTGAAGTCCAGGAGAGTGAAACTGTCCCCCAGATGGCGATGACTTATGGTAAAAAGTGCCTCCACGTCATTAGTTGTCGCTGCTCTGGAGTGCTTTGGATACCCAATGGTGGCATTCTCTAGTCTCCTATACTCTTGGCTCTCAATATTTGTTGTTACTTCAATAAGGGTTTCTCGAGAAAACTCACGAACACAGTCCCATGGCCAGTAATGAAAATTTCAGTGGATTTATGATTTACTACCAAAATACCAAAATGTAGTTGAGAGTCAGGTAATTGTACTGTGACCGCTGCAACTGGGACAGGCCACGTCCATCACTTGACTCGTGCCATTTCGCAATCACATCGACGTACTTGGCAGCCCTCTCAAAGCCGTTCTGGTCCAGGAACTTGGCCACACTGATGGACAGCAACTTTTCTGCATCAGTGACCGACTGTTTTCTCTTTCCTACTAGAGCAGGTTGTGTCAAACCTGTGGCTGGATCTCTCATGGCATGATCGAAACCATACAGTTCTAGCAAAGGATACCGCCCTTCACGAGTGTGGTTGGCAATCCTCTTTAGGAGATGGCAGTGGTCAGCCCGCTCGTGGTGCACTTCATTGGTGACTAGATCGGTTTCTGGAACATACAAATGGTGTCGGAAATCTACACCATTCTCATACCAACTTTCAACAGAATGCCGGAAAAGAAATGAAACAATCAATTTTCCCTAACAAGGCTAAGTTTTTGTATTCAATAAAAAGATGTGTTAAATGTAGATACCATTATGATCAGTGAACAATTCAGCAGACAACAGACAACCGAACTGACCTGAGGTACATTGTCGCCAGTATGCTCCTCTGTTTTTTCCAAATACGACTCAGGACAGTTTGGTTTCCAAGGGTGAGCTTCGTAACCTGGTGGGACAAGTTCCTGACGCACTCGTTCAATGGCACCTTCTTGTGGGATCCCTTGACGATGTATAAGATCAAACAGTTGCACTTTGAGTGCATTTGGCACCACTTCGTTTTCCCGAGTCATGGCTGGGACACCATCAACAAGTACTATAATGAATGGAATTAAAACAGACCGAATTTGAGCGAAATCTTGGCATGCATAACATAACAATCATTTTGCAGCTGGTTATTTAATTTGTTAAAAGCCAGAAGTTCAAGGGTCTCCATCTGAACATTTTCAATCTGTCACTGGAGTATGAAAAACTTTATTTCGGTGCTCACCATTGGTTGGTATCAGCATGTCAAGGAGAGTTTGCTTCCGCATCTTGGATACTGCTTGCTTGGCATCATGGACAAGCTGCCATATATGCAGTGGCCTTGTTTCACCCATGGATCGCAAGGAGCAGAATTCACCATCAGTCACAGTTCCTGAAATCATGGTACCATAAGAAGTTTTCTACCAAACCTTGCTGTCAAAGCGAAATAAATAGGACAAATAAAACGACTAAAGTATTTGAACATAATCTGCCATCAACAAACTTACCGACTACAGAAAGGCTACGGGAAACCATTTCCTGCTTTATCTTTTTTGAAAAGTCTCTGATGTACTGATCCCGAATTGAGTGGTATGGGATGAATTGTACAGGTGCTGCATAGGGTTTCTTGTTGCGTCTTTCATCGGACAACATGAACACCAGAACATGAGATGCTGGAGGCTGCCGCTTTTTCTTGAACAAGTTTTTCAAGTACTTCTTGTATTCACCATTGATTTTTCTTAGGTCATCCCTAGCCGCCACTATTGTTATTGTGTTTGAGGAGAGACGATCAACAAGCTTGTGCATATGGCCACTGAACTGTTGACTTTGGGTTAGGAGGGTGGTGAATTCGACCACCTCCCAATTTGCTGATTTCAGGGCTTCCTCGGGCGTGTTCTGAGCTCTGCTCTTCGCTTGGTACACCTTAATGGATCCCTCAAGGCCAGTGGTGAGGAATTCGGTATCTTCTTCCAGGATTTTCAGGATGGCTCCAAGCTCATCAAGTGCATCAGATGCTATTATCTTTGGAATGGCACTCTTGCGGTCATCATAATCTTCTCTGAGTTGTTGATGCTTTCCATCCCCCAGATCGGCATCACCATTCCAAACACCACGCATCGATTCCTGGAGAGCTGGCTTGACATCAACCCCGTCAGCTTTTAACCAAAATCGCCCTTTCGGATTTGCATCCTTCATTTGTAAAATAGTTCCTTTCTGAAAACAACAAGAAGGTCATGAATGTGCAATACAACTTGACCACTGAGGGACTGTAGCTGAAGTTCCCCATCCACCAACTGGCAAACCAGCAAAGTAATCAAACCATTTGTGTTCAAGGAATATTACTCACTTGAATTACTGGTTCAGATGATATTTCAGTCATCTGTCTCTGCTTGCGACTCACAGTACGCTTGCTTCTGCAAGCAATTTGTTTTTAATGTTAACTTTGGCCTGGAACATGAAAGAAGATAACTCAGATAATTATTTACGCTGCATGAATTCATGGTCGTGATACTCATATCAAGTGACATATTTCACCGGGGGGAACACCGAACAGGGGAGGGCCAAAATTACATACCTTCAAAGGAACTCTCACATCGTCTGGGGAACATCCACTCCACATGGGCCCTGTTATGAGTTTGTCCTGACGCAAGGTCAGCTCAGCATCTAAAGTCTCCCTCCATAGGGCGAAGTCCTTTGATTCTTTCACCTGAAAGATGGCTATGCATCAGTACTATTTCAAGAGACCAGTTAAAATTTATTTTAAGATTAAGTACCAAATCATCAATTTTGTTATCGGTTTTAAAAGGAAAACTGAATACCGGTAGTACATGCATACCTGATTCACATGGTCAGCATTAAAGAAATCTATCTGATATTCTATCAGACCAAATGGCATCCTTGTCAATGGCATCAGTGACTCGTCGCTGTCTGGTCTGGTCACAGCAATGCACCTTGACCACTTGTATATCAAATTTGTTTTTTCGGTTTCCTTCAACTTCCTCATTGCAGAAATTGAGTGACGAATGAAGTTGGCTTCAGGGAGGTCACCAATATCCCTTTCCTTTGAAAACTTTTCATAGAAAAGTTCATCAAGAAGTCCTGCATGGTCAACCAAGTTGGCTGAATTAAACAGTTCCTTGATAATTTTCCAAATTGATTTGGATGACAATTGACCAGCACTATCTATGATGCCAGCTACCAGATGGTCCTCTTGAACAGCAGGAAGCAGTCGCGTTAGTAACTGTTGTTTCTGTGTTTCAGTGAAGTGGTCAATATCCATAGACAATGAGGGTGGAAGGGACAATGTGACAAGATTTGGTTGGGGTGCAATCTCCGTCGTGTATGAGGCAATCGTGATTCACATTTTTTCTTCCGCAATGTCAACTGTGCCAAACTCCCTTCGTAGCTTTTGTGTCTTAGAGCGTACAGCACCCACTGAAAAGAAAATGTACAATATAGTAACATCTAGCAACACACAATGCAAACCTATGTTGTCAAACGAGACAGACCAACCATTGCAGGATGGGTAAAGCTAAGAAAGAAGGACTCTTCCCCACTCAAACTATGCTACACTGCAACCACCACTGAAATTTAACAAAAAGATCATGCCATGTCTGAACAGTGTTCTGCAACATAGACCAGCGGAAAGCAGGAAGGATGAGCTGAAAAAGCATGGATAATGTGCTATCATTTGTGAACTGATATGCAAAAGCCACCACTCAAACAATGCTACGACCACCACTGAAAATAAGCAGATCATGCAATACATGTATTCAGACATTTAAAACAAACAAAGGCAAATCACGTGATGCAAATCTGCGTTGTGTCACAAAGACCAGCTGTAAGCAGGGTGGGTGTGAGAGCTGAAAAAAGACAGGAAACGTGATATCACTTGTGCAAGCTATAGACACCACTCAAACTCTGCCACAAACTACCACCGCTGAAACTACATCCAGTGTGACATCTGAGTCAGTTTAATATGCTGGAAAAAAACTTGTGCATCACACAACCAACACCATACCAAAGCAAAGGAAATGAAATCACAGCACCAGAGGACAAGTTACACGCACACACTTTGCCAAAGAGACTTGTTACTCACCACAAAATGTAAACCAATATCATCTGCAATGTGCATTAATGTGCAAGTATAGAGTAGATTTAATACATTTTAACTTGAGGCCACAAACTGATGTGAACTCAAAAGCAAAAGCAATTAATAATTTTAATAATTGCTTGCTTTTCAGTTTGTATCAGTTTGTAAAGTATCAACTGATGTAAATTCCACTATAACAATTACTGTACTTGAAATGATCAAAAAATAAAGAAACAAAATTACCTTCACGTAAAATAGAAGACCCACTAACATTTTGCACATACTTTGCAGCTTCTTTCCAGTATGGATGAACACATTTCATCATTGGCCATTCTGACTGCTCATTGGCTTGCTGATCCCTAGAAAAGAAGACACAACTCAATAGTATTCCACAATCTCATTAAAAAAGGTAATAAGTTAGCCTATTACCAAAAATGAGAGCACCAAGACCTGTCTTGTTGAAATTGAGTCTGGCAGTGAAAAAGGATAAAGAACCTCTCCTAAATTTCAAGGCGAACTATACCTATGCAACGCGATGAATTGGATAAGGGCTGATGCCTCTTCATGTGACCATTCTCGAAGCAATCCTCTTGGCTGAGTAACTGTAGGCTTCTTCGGTGACATTTTCTTTGGGCTGTTAGGAAACAATGCTCTCCTTAAAAGCCTATTTGCAGCCTGAAACAAATATTGGAGTAGGGTAAAATCATTACGTTAATTCAAAAAAAGGTGGGGGTAGGTCCCAGGGGTAGGTAGTTGAAACAATAATCTCATGGCCACGCATTCCATAAAGCCAATGAATGTGACAACATGCTACAGGTACCACGATATATATCATGATAATGCAACAGGCCCCCTACTCATACTGTATCTCACACAATTACCGGTACTAGTAGCTATAGCATATACATATGGTAGTAGCGGGCCAAGCCATGGGAAGTGTACCTGGGGTGGGCCTAGCCTAGGCCTACGGCCGTACGGTAGGACTCGGTTGTGAATAGCTGACTTACCGTCTGCGCTGGGCTTCTACAGGGGGAAAATCTTCTCATTCGCTTAGGTGATGTACACGGCAAGGCACAACAGCCATCAGAAGGCCTGGGCCTACCTCCATGACCACCACCAACATGACCAATAACATCATCCTGCTGCTCCCTGCATGCCCTGTCAGTGTCAGTGTCACTTAATGTTGTACCGGCACGTTCTGCTACGGTTTCTTGCTGTTTCGCAGCACTAAAAACACTAGTCAAAGCCCTCCGGGAAGAGCTGTTTCTACACGACCTTTTCATGGTAATTCGTGGGGATCTTGGGGGATCTTTGGGTGTTTTATAAGTAAAAAAACACGCTGAACACGCTCAAACCCGCCATTTTCCACGATCCCCTACGCTAATGACAATAAATGACCTCGTTCCCAACCATCCGTCTGCGTATCACGAAACAGGAAAAATCCGAACACTTCGAACTGGGGCCGTATTTTCAACAATTTCTTCGAAAAAACTGCGCACGCGATATTTTTTGCATACTTTTATTAATACTAAACACCATCACTCCATTAAATGATCATAAAATTTTACTTTTCATTGATAAAACAGGACATAAAATGCTACAATTTTTATTGATATGCGCACATGTGATTTTGTTTACATGACCTTGACCCGAGCATTTATACCACGTGACCTGTTGTCGGATCCTCCTTGCGGCAGTCGTATCAGCGCTGGGAAACTTCCTTCTCGTTAAGTCTGAAAAATAGATGAAAAACCACTTTATGCAATGATCACTGTGAAAAGAATTGGAAGTGCATAATGCACATTTCTGAACTTGGCATTTAAAAAATGATTTTTGCATAGACACAGGAATCAAGAAAGAGAGGCCCAGTGCATAGTATACTGTAGGATTGGGCCTACTTTGAACCCCGAAATTGGAGTGTTCTGAGGCTTGAATCTGAACTGCCAGCATTACACGAGGGGCCACATGTGGCAACATAGAAATCAGGAACGACCATCGCCATGTTTTAAACGCCCATCCGCCATGTTTCAAATGCTCTCTCAGTGCAGTTGGCTGCGCCGAGTTGAATGCAATGGATGGAGCGTGAGCCGACCACGGGGTCTACCTTGTTCAGAGGGCATTCAAAACATTGTTTAAAACATGGCGACAGTTGATCCTGATTTCTATATGTGCCGCAAGTGGCCCCTCGTGTAATGCTGACAGTTCAGCTTTAATTTTCCACTGGAACTGCATGATGGGGAGAACTTGAAGGGATCGAGGTTGACGTCACCTATTGTAATTGATGGTACCAGTCATTTCCTGAAATACATTACGTCATGGATATGACGTCCAATTTGGTATTTCGTACTTCGTTTTTCGTCAGATTTGCGAAAACTCCCAATTATCACGCAGTTCGTTGACGAGGGGAGGCATCCTGCATGGACCCCGTAACGCAGATTGCGTCGACTGACTGAACCACTTCCAGAGAGATGGCGCCACCTGAGCCACGGGAGATGCTCATACCGCATATCTCAGAAAATAAACGCCAATACCATAATGAATACCAACTTGCGCGCACACTAGCCAGGGCCTTGAAATGACAAATTCACTTAGAACTTCTCTTGAAGAAGTAATATAGATTCATCAAAAAGTCATCAGTCTGAAAATATTGAAGAAAATAGAGTAAGAATTTATTAAAAGTGAAACATTTCTTGGGTTTTAATTCTTAATTAACATTTTGTCACTTTCATTCAATTTAAATCTTCAGAAGCCAAGTAACTCCTGCTTCATCTTCGAACTTTTTCAGAACTCTCCCCGTCTTCACACTTGCCCTATCCGCGCACGTAGCAACTAAGGAGTCTTCCACTTTTAAACCACTCTCTTTGACTCTGTCAGTGATGGATTCATAAAGGCCTTCAGCATCAACCTGACTGGCATGACATATCCTAGAAAATTGATAACTTTTACCGCAAAGAAGAGTAGACTAGTCGCAAAAAAGTATTCATATACATGTAGTTAGTAAGTTGAGTTCATGAAATGCAATGGGTCCATGCTTACGCAGTGAGTGTTTTATGCGCATTATTTCTAACTTTAATTAAACCAAACCCTAGAAAAGAGAACAATAATAATAATAAGCAAGAAGTCAATCTCCAGAATTCACGAATTTTCGACCCCAACCGGGGTCTTTTTCAAGTGGAACTTTACAATCTGAAACTCTAGAAAATACTTTTCTAGAGTTTCAGATTGTAAAGTTCCACTTGAAAAATTATAGAGTTTCAGATTGTAAAGTTCCACTTGAAAAAGACCCCGGTTGGGGTCGAAAATTCGTGAATTCTGGAGATTGACTTCTTGCTTATTATCATTTTGTGTGTCAATTTTGTGCTATTTTGTATCCTAGAAAAGAGAACAGTAACACTGCCAGTGGTGCTTGCTTGTGATTTAGTACGGTACTGATCATAAAACAGAAAAGTTAGAGTGACATTGACGTCAACGAGAGAGAGATACAGACTTGCAAAACCAAGAAAGGCAGCTAGTCCTGTCGGCCTGAAGACGGTCATATCCTCAGCAACAAGGCCTGGTGTCCAAAACATAACAACGGTCAGCCAGATATTCAACTTACCCAAGAGGCTTCATTGTTGGTTTCGCCGTTTTGGGGTCCACATACTTGATGCTAGTGACCTCTTTTTCAACAATAGCCCCATCAGTGGATCCATGGAAAGATAATGAAAAGTAACATGGTTTTGCTGTAATAATGTCAGCTAACATCTCATCCTCCATTCCTTCAGCAATGTTGTTAATGAATTCACAGCATGCTTTATCATTTCTGTTTGACTGCCCCAAACTGCCAGTGTGCTTATGTTCCATATCTACCATGTGCTTAAAACCTGTGAATGGTTCTTCCAATTTGGCTACAGTGTATGCCCAGTCAAACATTGTACACATTCTACCCTGAACTTCTGGTGTCATTTTCGTTAAGAGTTTGTCACAACGGCATCTTTTTTTACATTTGGTGTTCCGACTATGAACGCATCTGTGTCAGTTAACTGACGCTGACCAGAATTCACCTTTGGGGTATACGTACCCTTGTAACCACGGCACAAAATTACACCACACCTCTACAACATAGCCTCCCACCTCTTCATAGCCTAAGGATGGCTTTTATGANTCGCCTGTCACACCGGTTCCCGAAATGGCGGGGTATCTCCGATGTCAACTGTATGCCTAAGAACATCAGTCCTACCTAAATCAAGATCACCTTTGGAGAAAACTCGCTGATTTGACAACAACAATTTGTGTAACTCTGCAGATTGCTCTTCATCCAAATTGTTTACACCAAGAAGAATTTGCCTTCTTGATAACATGCAATGGCTGTTTGCTGGTTAGGTGAAAACTGGCGCCACGGGGGATAATTCAAGCGAGCAGCCACAACTGGAACCCCACCGCTCCATCCTCCAAAAGTGGATGTTCTGGCAGATGCCGGTGGCTATGCTTTATAACAGCAGATCGGTATTCAGGCGCTTTGGTGGACGCGTGTGTGTAGTCACAAGTAGGTACTGCAACATATGGGAAGTTCAAAATGTACCACAGCATTTCTGTCAAGGGTAATTCTCGAGCCAGTGTGTGATGTTGCTGGTTCAGAGGGTGGGCTCGTTGGCCAGAATTTTTGACATGGATGGTGTCATGGGCTGTCAGTTTCACTTCATCTCGTGCAGCTGTTTTGTGCAAACTTATTTGGCGCTTTTCTTCAGTTTCTGCAGCATATTTAGCCAAATACGACACCTGGAACTTGTGGTCGCACACTTACACATTTGTGGATGACCTCATTGCAACGAACAATTTTGGTAGGCACGAAATGTTCGTCTTGCTGGGTAGGGTACTGCCACATTTCCGCTGAAAACTGTGGACTTGTGTTCCAATGATAGCCGCAGGGGCAGGGGGTGGCCAGGTCAAAATATGCTAACCGCATGTAAGTGTCATCATCATACAGATGGGAATACTCGCGGAAACAGTGCACGAAACTGACAGGATGACGCGGGACTCGACAGATGAGGGTATCGTCTTTAGCATGGCGTTTCTTGCAGCGTTCGTTTGCTTTAAAGCAGTCATGCTGCTGCAATGTGGAAGCTTGCTGCTGTAGGTGTGCAAATTCTTCATAATTACTGACAATGCCTTCAGTTTTTAGGGTAGCAAAGTCTGTCTTTGTTTCTGGTGACCACATCGTTGCATTTCAGCAGCGAACAGGTCAAACTTCAAGACACTTTCTTGGTTGTCTGGGGATAATTTTTGAGTATGGCGTACGATAGCTTCTGATCCTCAGTTACAAGCCACAGCTGCTGAATTGCGGTTTCAATCGGAATTCAGGACCGAGTCAAAAGTGAAAATTCGGGGAAATGGAAGATAGCTGTTCCTCCGCATGTTTGTTTTCTGCATATACATATAATTTCTTCTGACCAATTTCTCTGATTCTGATTCGTGCTTCCTTGGAAAATTGAGAGTGTTCTACCTCTTGATGTCGCTTCAGTCGAACTTCTCTTGAGAACATCTTACCGCAGGTGTCGATCCGACAGTGGAATTGCGCATGGAATCTCTCATGTGCCGATTCCTACTAAACTTTGTCAAGTATTTTTGTTTGCAATAGAAACATTCGTATAGTCTCTTGCTTGTACTTGTTGCCCTAAAAAAACAACAGAAAGGTTCATATAATAAAATAAAATGTTCATAAACAACAGAAAGGTTCATATAATAAAATAAAATGTTCATAATCTTTTACCTCGAATCCATACATCATTGGCTATTGCATTTGCAAAATTCAAGTAAAAGTATTAACTAGCCTTTATCCATATGACCTCATTATCTGCAAATTCATTCACAACACACCGAGGACATACATGTACTTTGTTCACATCTTTCCTCCAGCCTGCTTATCTGTGCTTTCAAATCATCAATGATGGTGTCTGTGAGAGCACAGCTGGAACATTGCTACACCTGCAATTGGGGTGGAGAAAGTTGGTCCCGACATATATAGTAGCAAATTTTCCTGGCTAACTAATGGTATCAATCCCCGAAAAATTCCGCTGAAAGCCGCATTTGACAGAAGTAATTTTGTAACGGCATGTTTTTTGCTACTTTCTCAAAATTTCGATAATCTCAAATATCTCAGCAACCACTCGAGATATTTTGATGAAACAAAGCCCAAAATTCTTAGAAAGTTCCATTCTATCACAACTGGAACAAAAGTCACCAAAAAATTCCATAATGAAAATGTTGATTTTTAGGGCTTTTTCTAATGAACTATTACATAATTATGGTATTTCCAAATTTCCAAAATTTTGATGTAGAAATATGGCCAAGAAGACAGACTTTCATTTGGTACAAACCGTGTTAAAACATGCTGAAAAAGCACACTACAAACACAGAGCTTGGCGGTCTGGCCCAGGGGCTAGCCAACAGGCACCGACTTGTAAAAAATAATCAGCCAATTTAGACTTCAAGGTGGGCTACTGCACTCTCCTAGGGCTATAGGCCTAGTGCTACAGCTGCTGCCAGACCCACATCTAAGATTAGAGAAAGGGCCAAGGCCTGCAGCCAGGGTTGACTGTCTCATTTCCTTTCCTAAATCCCGAAAATAAGTTAACGAACTTTTCAACTGTTTGGCTGGGGATGCTCAGCTTTTCCGTCATGAAGGCTCTGGCAACACTCTCAGTCTTGCTGGCATCCTCCTTCAGTGGTCCTGGTATTCCCTTGAACCCCAGGTTCCACTTCCGTCCCCACATATCGAGTTTGGTGACGTTATCCTCGAACTTTTTGAGGTCTAAGTTAATAGTTTACAGCGGAAATATTTTTTCATGATTCGCATGTCAATCACAAGTGGTGCTCCATCACACAGAATTGCAACCCCCCATTCACGTTTGCCGTCACTGACATACTGGGGCACTTCGGCTTTTTCCCCGATAGTGCACAGTATTGAAGCTAGAGCTTCATATGATCCAGGGTTCAGATAGATTGGCTCTAGGACTGTTGTTTTGGTTGGAGGGGTTCCGGCATGCTGATCTGAAATACCTATTTCGTTGTAATATCCACCAATGTTGTCATCAGGTTGGCCTACGTTTTCATAGGTAATAGTATACCCTTGAGGATCTTCCTCCACCAGCGCCCGTACCTCCTGCGCCTTTCTTCCAGAGTATGTTTCCCTCGTGGCCGTCTTGGCCGTGTCAGAGCTGGCCCCCAAACCTTTCTTTGCAGTAAGTGGCTCTTTCCAATTTGTGCAATTTCTTGCGCGGGGAGGAAGATCATCAAGCCCACACTTGGAACATGTTTTGAATGCACCTTTTTCTTTAGTCGACCTTCTTGTCTACAGGGTCCGAACAGCTGCTGCCATCTGCTGAGAAACATTGTTCTGCTTGTAGTGTACTGCATCTAAATATTTGACAAGAGTTCGGTACATGAATTTCACCCACCAATGCTTTCGTACCTCTGAACCTGGGGCATCAATGTTTCTGATTCTACTCTCTACACTTTCCGGTGACAAATTTAACTTACCTGGGGAAAACCAAGATTCTGTCTTTAGATCTTCGAGAGATTGAAGTTCACCATCCGCGTCAATTTCAAACGCCAATACCATCGTAATAACGTGGCTGGTGAACTTCGACTTGAGGGAAATCTTCCAGGTTTTCTTCAAGACCTGATTGTTGTCAAATGCAACAAGGATGTCCCCCTCAGGCATCGGCGTGGACTGACTTGAATCATCACAAAGTGACCTAATGGAGGGATAAGCTCCGCACAGAGATGATGAAGCCAGCACATCAACAGCGAAACGGCTCCTGGTCAGGTTGCATATGAGGACAACATCTTTGAAATGAAATGGCAAAACTGCAGTGGGTGTGGTGAGAGCAGCACATGCCTCTGAAACTTTGCAGAGCTTGTATATAACAGATCGTTATTGGGAATCGATTTTTTTGCTGATTGATTACTATCTGAGGGGGGAGAACTGTGCCTAAACCATGCCAAAAATATGTAAGAGTTGAATTCATACTCTCTAGGTATGATGCTGGACATAAAGATGTTAGGGAGTNGGTTCTGTGGGGTAAATATGATGCTTTACTTACTGCATATTTCTAGATGTTTTGACATTGTGAAATGGACTTGCACTCAGTGTTGTCTATGAGGGGGCTCAGTGCATGGGATAGGGCCGCATCCAGGGGGCTGCTCAGGATCATAGGCCTAAGTGTCCTGACCTTGATCAGCTGGACCACTTGGCATGGTCCAAAGGAAAGGGCACTATTGGTCTGAGTCAAGCACTCTGAAAACAAAACACTAATCTGGAGACCATTTCCTTGAAGCTAACAAAAAGGCACTCTCATATTGCGTCTCTGTAATACAGAACCTGGGCCGGGAATATAGAATCCGGGGAACATAGGGATGATCCTGAGCAGCCCCCTGGATGCGGCCCTATCCCATGCACTGAACCCCTTTACAGACAATACAGAGTGCAAGTCCATTTGAAAATGTCAAAACATCTGGAAATATGCAGTTTTCCACGAAAATAATGCATCATATTTACCCCGCAGAAGCTCCCTGACAAGCCATTCATTTTCTTTGGCCGTGCCTTTTTTACCTATCCCCTAATTTTTTGTGCATTTTTTACCAGTGCCTTTTTTACCTGGATTCGTTTTTCTCATGGAATGCAATTATCCATGATTAAGTTACCATATGTGTATAGAGTCAAATAATATACATACACCTAACTCTGACCGTTTTGTGCACACACCTCAGGCTGGGTTTACATTGAGGCACACGCGACACGAACACGGAGACTAACAAAGGTTTCATGGCGTGTCCGTGTCGCGTGTGCCTCGATGTAAACCCAGCCTCAGTCAACCCAAAGCTTGACACCAGTCCTTTCATAAAATACTCTTCTTCTTTGGTCAATATGCCCATTTTAATTTTCTCGATTTTTTCTGCCGAAAATATCGCAGGCTGTGAGCGACCATGCAGCAAATAATATCCTGAAAAGAGAAAATGTTTTATTTTCACATGTACTGTGATTAAAATCAGCGTTCTTGAGTAATTTCTCCTTTGGGGCATGTGTGAGCGACCAAAGTTATTGTCAAATGTTATCGAGAAATATCAATGGGGTATTTCTTACCTGCCACAGCCCCGGAAAGGGTGTACTTTTCGAATGGCACGCCAGTGTCCTCTGCTTTTGCAAGCATGTAGGCCTCGCCTTTTGAGATATATGTACTCACAGGAATTATCTTCTTGGACCGCCTTGGTCCTCAACATCCTCGCTGATGAAATGTACTTTCAGTGGCAACCTTACATCGGCAACCTTACATCTAGTACATTTGGAGCTCATCAAGCACTGAAACTAATATGTCGTACCAGGATACCTATATGTCATTCACACAGCCCTCCATCATTTCCTGTTGGTTATCATCTAAAACAAGTCACCGACCCTTCAGAGAGTGAACGGTACTCGGATAAGATTTCTTTACATGTAGTTGTTTCACTTTGTCCTCCATGAAATTGGACGACAGTCAAACTGTGCTATAATGACATCATATTTACACATACATTTACATTTTTTTAAATATGATTTAAAATGGCAAAGAGGAGTATTTTCAAACTGGGATATTCATGCTGTTTGAAAATTTGTCACACACGGTTCGGCGGGGAGGGATGGAACTCCTGGTTCTCACAGTAGTCCGGGCTGAAGTAGTATTCATAAGTATGCATCCACTCGCGCTCCTGGGCACTGATTAAGGGCGAGTTGTAAAACGGTTGACCAGGCTGTGGGATGGGAAACAGGGTGTTTGTCACTGCGAAGTTCAACACGCCGTTCAAGTTGCCCTGTCGGAAAGCATGCACCAGAAACAGGAGCAACATCTGGATCTTTCTGGCCCAAATGAAGTGGACGCTGTCGTCGTTTCCGCACTCCGCGTGGTGGGTGACCAGGTTTGAGGGTACCACACACTGACATTTGCACTTAAAACAGGCTGTGTGGCCTTACACGTACCACGGAAGATGTGCCCCATGAGGTGTCGCTTGAGTTTCCTGTAAGGACCAAGGCAAACTGGGCAGAACGTGCCTCCGTCCGAACATGAAGTCGGCGATCCCGCCACATGCCCCTCGTTGACGTCACCAGGGATAGTTATCTCTAACGTGCCAACAAGACTCTAAGCGCCTTTATCAGGTTGCGCCCAGTTCGTGACCAGAGCACACAACCCCCGCTGCAACTTCCACCTCCTCGTATGTGACCATTTCTGCAACTTCCACCTCCTCGTACGTGACCATTTCTGCACTTTCCACCTCCTCGTACGTGACCATTTCTGCACCAACATTCTCCTCGTGTATCCGGGTTTCCCTCCGCTTCTACATCTGTTCTTCAACAACAACGAACCGCACGCTTTGGGGAGGCTCTTCCTCTTCCGACTCGGACTGTGTGGTGCCTTCGGTCTCAGATTGAGTAGTCCCTTCGGTCATGAGAGGGTGGCTTTCATCATCTCTTGGTGGGAGAGCTACCACCTCTGGCTCTGGCTGTTGCTCCATGGGTTCCTTCCACACTTTGCTGGGAGCAAGTTTGGACTTGTCGACAGCATTGGGGTTCACAGGGAGAAGTCCACATTTCTGAAGCCACAGGCGGCAATATGGTGGTCTTCATAGGTTTGTAGAAGGAGACGTCACACAGCTGAAGGAGGTGAGAGGAATGGTGAGAAAGGCAATAGAGTATGATGCCATTTTCACGGCATAGGGTGGCAGTAGCAAGGTTGATGTGTGTTTGGGATTCGAGTTCCAATTTTTGAGTGGACTGTATAATTTTTTGACAGAGCTGGCAGCAAGGTTCCTTCATGTATAAAATCTTTACTTCATCTGATATCTGACTAGAAAAAGTATTCCAACAGGGGTAAAGAATGCAAAAACACAAAAGAGATCAATTTGAATAATTCACCCAAAGGATTAAAAGTTCACAAAGCACCAACTCATGTGACAAATCTAAATTTAGAAACATAAACAACATAAACCAAGTGATCACTTCTCAGGAATTAAAAGCACCAATGTTCAAGAATTAAAGGTAACCTGCCGCTCCAACAATGTGAGAACTGTGCCCGTCAACAAACAAGAGACAACGGGGATCTTCATCTTGGCGTTTTTAAGGAAGGGCAAGAAAATCTCTGCATCCATCCGTCCAGACTTTGACCTGCCAAGACAAGATCCCTCAGGGG
>NMRB01002025.1:72720-97543 GCA_002633025.1 Notospermus geniculatus | reverse complement strand
CCGATTTTTCGTGATTTGTAAACCATGAATTTGCATGAACTTCATGGTTTGAAATGATTTTGTTATGGTTTGAAAGCAAGGTATGTTTTCAAAACCATGAATTTGTCTAAGTTTCATTGAATGAAACCATATGTTTAGTCTAATTCATGGTTTGAAAAATAATTCCATGGTTTTGTTATACTTTTATTGGATGAAATAAGTCAAAATACGTACATTTATGGTTTGAAACAATGATATTATTTCAAATAATTTTGGTAAACAATTAAATTCCCACATGGCGCCTCATAGCTGTTTACTGGCTGTCTTCTTCTTGTTTGGTAACTGGGTCAACTTTGAGCACGTACAAGTGATGCTTGAAATCAACACCAAACTGTTCCTGAAAATGCAAGTAAAGCAAACTTGGCAAAGATGAAGAAATCACTACGTCATGCACCAACTTCCTCAAAAAGGATTACAATAAAAATGTCACTGACATGAAATGCATAGTTGCCAGTATAATGCGTAGTTTTTCCAGATAGGATTCGGGACAGTTTGGTCTCCATGGGCAAGTTTTATATCCATGGGCACAAGCTGTTGGCGCACTTGTTCAATTGCATCTTCTTCGCGGATACCTTGCTGATGTATAAGGCCATACAACTGCAGTTTTAAGGTGACAGGCGCAACTTTGTTTTCCGTATGCATGAGTGGGACACCATCATTGAGGACTATAAAAAAATGACAGTCCTAAAGATCTAAAAGAAAGAGTGCTCTGCATCACCAGTAGTGTCCTGGCAGTGTCTTTCCTACACGAGTGGTGTCTTAGTCAAACATTTGAACTGCCGATACTAAAACAGAAGTGACAGTTTTTGAGAATTTTAAATTTACCAAGGGGCCTACCATTGGTTGGTATCAGGGTGTCCAGTAGAGTATCTTGGAAATACATGTAGCTTGCTTGGCGTCATGCACAAGATGCCATAAATGGAGCCGCCTTGTTTCGCCCATTGAACGTAGGGACAGAATTCCCCATCAGTAACCGTTCCTGAAAAGCAGTTGCAAAAGGAATAAAAGGAAATAAGATGAAGACTGCATCCCATTGTAAGGTTTCATTTTCGTACGATATTCTGTTGTCGTTGATCTGTACAGGGATGATCTGTACGGGGGCTGCATATGGATTCCTTTTACGTCTCTCATCAGATGCCATGAAAACTAGAACATGTGACGCTGGTGGCTAGCGTTTTTTCTTGAGAACATTTTTCAAGTACTTCTTGTCGTTTGTATCGAAAGCTTTCAGGTCACCTTTGGCAGCTTCTAGAGTAATGAATTGTCTGAGGCAACGCGCCCAAGAAGTTTATGCACATGGGAATTTGGTAGTATCCATTCTGTGGACCGAGTCCAAAGTATCTCAGTATTTAGAAACTGCGGATGCTATGCACTAATGAGGGACATATCTGTCCTCTGTCATGCCTATCCACACTTGGAAAGAGCAAAATGATAGTCCTTGTGTTGTCAGGGTATATCCCATACCAGAGCGTGTGACAGCCTTTTTAAAAAAACTGCCATACAATTTCCGAAGGTGATGCTCAACTTTCAGATACTGTTATCCGTCAGGGGAAATACAAGGGGCACAATTTAGCATTATTTATACAAAACTCCCAGTCACATCAATAAGTAAGAATTCATTATCTGAAATTGTCAACAATCAATGGGTAATCTGCCGGCGTTTTAATGGTCGCACTCTGCTTGGTGTCATGGTCAAGGGGCGTTTCTTCTTTGGCTGTTTTCGGTTTGAGGATTCCATAACTCTGGCCTTCATTTCAATCTCCCCAATGGTAAGGAGGTCTTCCTTCTCATTGACACGTATTTCGTCTCCTAAATCATATTCGTAGCAGTCATCGGAAACTTTGAGCGGATAATGTGGAATGTCAGCACGCGGATTACCAACTGTCAACATGTATGACAGCGACGCATCAATACGGTCACAAACCTTTTCCAATGCCGAGAGCGGTGGTAACCATTTCCAGGGAGGGTTGAACGAATCCCCAGGTTGCTTGATGGTCAGCTGTCGCACCTCTTCAAAAGTTAGCTTTGACTGGTCCACATTCTTTGGACAGAACAACTTTTTCACAAGAGCGACGTACAGGGCTCGATCCGTGTGAACCTTAAAGCGATGTACTCGCGAGGGCATTCTTGACACTAGAGGGCGTTCCAAATACTCTAACACCCTCTAGTATCGATCAGCCACCGCCATGTTGAAAAGAAGTGCAGCGCAATAATATGTGTAAGGATTCCTTACCATTGTGAAGCGGTCCCTAATGGTAACTCCATTAGGAGGAGTGATGCGGTCAAACATGGCGGTGACTGATCGATGACAGTGTCTATTTGTGTAACGTAGTGGAGAAAATGGGCACTGTTGTACAGTTTGTCGCGAGGGTTGAAAATGAAATCTCGTTCAACTATCGCGACCCGCGATAGCTCCACAATTTCATTCATAGCTAGCGGGATTCTTGAAACTGATCTCGTGTGATTTCTAGCACCTTTGAACCATCAAATTACGGTATCGTCTACGTTTTATACAATAAAACGTCCATGAAAAATCTTTTATTAATATTATTTCAATGAATTTGGGCGACATTAGTGTTTACTGCCGGAATAATTTCAAAATCTCACGGGGTATTTCCGAGAACGAGATCGACAGACTGACAACAAACATGGCGCGGAAAAATCCGAAGTGTGAGGAAGACTGACCAGGGAATTCGCCCACTGCTGCAAGTTTAGTCAGATGGCGGCGTGTGAAGACAGAAAGTTGTTGTAGCACTAATGAGGACTTAGTAGTGTACCTTCTGAACGTCGTTGAACCCAGGCCAACACCATCCTTTGCATGTTTTGCGGATGACTCCGAGTCGTCTCCGTCGGCATCACTCACTGAGTGACACTGTCAGTGACACTGTCAATCATGTCTCCATGGTCACCCTCCTCGCTACTGATTGGTCATAGTAAATTCCGTAGTATTATAATGAGATGGCTCGCTTGGAATTTCATTCATAAAATATAGTACTGCCATCGTGCGGGAAATAGAGGAACTATCGATGTGCAGTTACTGCAGAGCCCGAGTACATCGCTTTAAAGTCTTCATTGACTTTGAATAGTCCTCCAACAAGTCCAGGGGCATGTTTCATAAAGTGACTTTAAGCTAATGGTGACATTAACTTCAATGCATTTTCCATTTGGTTAAAGGTATCTTTAGCTTAAAGTCACTTTTATGAAACAGGTCCCTGGTCTCCACGAATAATATCCACAACTACCTCCTCAACAGTCGTGTATGCTGATTACCCTCATCATATATAGTCAAGCTTAATCTCATTCTTCACTAACTCCCCTCCAAATCTCCCCGAGTACAATATTGCCTTTGCCGAACCTTCAGATACCCAACGATGACTGAATGACATCTTCAGCATTTTATTCGGGTTGCAGATCTGGTTGAATATATCCTGAAGTTCTGTGGTAATGGGCATTGCCATCAAAGAAAGGAGAATGTCCTTCAGTTCATCAGGTGACTTCCTGGCAAAGATCACATTTTCATCCTTTTGGAGCACTTTAGTCCTCAGATTGATCTGTGCCTTCAGAGCTGCCAATGTTTTTAGTTTCCCCTCACCCCGCAAATAAGATGTCATGTCCTGTTCACTTAACACTTTGGATGACACTTTGCTATGCTGCAGTGTGTTTGTGTACGTCATTTTGCTTGGTCACAAATTAACCATTGACTTTGTCATCCCCCTAATATATAAAGTAGAGCTGTGAGCTTTCAAGTTACTACTTCTGCCATCTATACATTCTTTGCTGAACTATTCATGACCAGATGACAGGTTCACCTGAGTCCTATACTGCTTATCTGTGTTTACCAGTGGTAGGCCCAGGTCACTCGGCTGGCTCTGAGACTGTCTGGAATGGTACTCGCTGCATCTGCCCGACACAAACAATTTACACCCAATTTGGCACCCTTGGGGCTATACCTTCGCCCCTGTTTTCCCATAGGCTAAGACACTGCATCCCTTGCACCCAATTTGGCACCCTTGGGGCTATACTTTCGCCCCTGTTTTCCCACAGGCTGAGACACTGCATCCCTTATATGCCTCGCGCAGCGAGGCTTCAGGGCTCGTCTTTACAATAGTTGATGACATAAAAAGGAAAATGAGATGAATTCTAATAATGATGCTTTGTCATGTGCATTTACAGTGTAAAAAATGTTCGAATATCATTCCATCGAGCATTTGATTTTACCTCTCCACAACCTACCGATGAAATAGTAATTTAGAGCATCAGTTGTTTCATCCACGAAATGCTATAGCCTATGTGGGGTGGCACTCTCCTACGCCTCTGCTTGATGGGTTCGACCTCCTTCTCAATCGTGTGCTCCACAATTGTGGTGTGGCCAGGATCAAAGTCATCCATGCAAAGATGTCTTGATACTCCTGAATTAGGCTCACCAGGCTCGCACGTTGTGACTCCGTCAGGTTGATTGCATCAATCTCCAGATTTTGAAGTAGCAAAGTCAGCCGCTCGTTCTGTTCTTGGGAGTCGACAGGTCTGGGATTATAAGGCATGCCCACACCGGTTGTGTCTTCAGCTCCAACCAAGTGCTCCTGTCTCGTCCCCTTGCTCTCCTCCGTTCCCTCAGAGCATGCCTTATTCCCAGCAATCTCCTTGAATGGGTGAAACCATCCTAGCGTCTGGTTGGTCTTTATTCTTACAGGTTGGTCAGTGAAATTGGCCACACGTACCAGCATCTTGCCATGATCAGATTGAACCAAAGTACATCCAGTTGTGAACACAGATGGACCACGTTTTGCTTCGACCATTCCAGATGTCTAATGGGTCAACTGAGCTCCCTTCTCGACCAACTTCCCAGGCACGATCATCTCCGAATGTGCAGGTATATTCACTGATTTCCCAAGAATGATACGGGAGATTCTGGGCTCCTCAGTCTGCCTACGCAATGGAATTTGTTGATCACAGACAGTCAAAGTGGCATTGTCATAACGAATGGTGCACATTGCTCCACACAGGACAACTTTGAATGGAATACAGTCAAGTCAGGGTCGTCACGATCAGATATCCAGAGGAAATTCGTAAACTTGCAGTCTTCCTCATCTAACATGTAGAACATATTTCTCAATGTCGGCTGAGAAGGCCATGTCGAATTAGCGGAACCAGCGGAAACAACGGAAACAGCGGAACTTGAAGGAAAAACATAATCCTGTTTTTTTAAATAATAACTGCACTGTTGAAATCGAATTGTTAGGCGCCGAAAAAACTAGGTCTACGGTAGGCCTAGGCCATGTAGGCCTACCAGTAGCCTAGCCTACACCTAGCCTGGGGCCTACATGTAGGTCTCAATCCGCACATCATGACTGCAGCCGCATGTTTCTTAGCAACACCGAGTTGTGTGTTGCTTTCAGTCAACAGGTAAACGAAGCAACAACGAGTCACGTGTTCGTTCTATCGGCTGCAGACCCGGTTCCGCTGGTTCCGTTGTTTCCGTTGGTTCCGCTAATTCGACATGGCCGGCTGGAGAAGGCGTATCTTTGAAGATGAAACCTAATCGTTACTGATGCCAGATCATTCAACAACAGATGTCCTGTTTCTAAACAATCATTGAGGCTGGGATTGCTCCATTTTGGCTCCACACTACAGTCGTATACAATACGAATCGGAGTGGCTTCAGAATCCTCTTTTGTTGCAGGTGAGATTATTAATGTCCTCCACTAATATTATCCTCTGGTACTGGCTCAATAAAACTTGTTTCTTGATATGCCGTTCCCGTATGTTTCTCTATATTCTGTGGTCCTTGAACACATGCACTTCTTTGTTGTTATTGTAGTTTTTAGGTAGTGGCAGATTATCAACTTTCCAAGGGAGTTTGGTGACATAAGTTTGTTTCTTTCCGGTTCGAGATTAGAACCGATCATCCTCCCACAGCAGGGCTTTGGTCTCGTTCCTCTTCATACACTCCACACAAAGCCCTGCTGAAATTGGGCCTCCCAGGCAAGCAGAGGCGGTCAGAAAACCATTGCCCAATCAGAATGCAGCATTTTCAGGGTGTCAATATTAAATAATTATGACTCATAATAACAATCAAAAATAATAAGAATCGTTCCTATACAACGGAAGAACCTCTGTGATAAAATTCAGTCAATTTTGGAAAGATGTAAGTGATTTGTAAAGCACAAAACTTTAAAATCAAACGGGGTGAAACCATGAAATTTTACTTCACCAAGTTATCCTTAAAATACAGGGAGTGCAACTGGAGTATGGACAGCCACATCACATTCACTGGCTGTTGTATTTCAGCAGGGGTTTGTGTGAGTGGATAAAGAGGAGCGAGGTAAAACCCCCTGCTGTGGGAGGATGAGAACCGATGAACGTTTCATACATCACCATTCTGAGTTTTGTTTGTCATGTATTCCTATGGATTTAATGATGTCCCAGAATTTCTGCAACTGTTTGTCCTCCCTCAGTCGCATGTTTTACATTTGGAGCAGAACAGTTCAAGGCTCTGGCGGTTAGAAATGTTAGAACACTGGTGATTTGTGACATTGGATTTGGACCAGTCTCGCTGTTAGTGCACTACAGTCAACTTCAGAACCAAAACACAGGCATTCGATTCATATGCAAGTAAAGACATATTTATGTCTATTTCCCCTTTCTCGGCTGAAGTTTGTTCATTTTCCTCCGACCTCTCATTATATTTTCGCACTTTTTCATTCTTGTACAGTTCAAATTTATCTTCTGCTTCATCGGAAAGAACGCATGTCCTGTAGACATCGTTGTTTCCCTTATGCAGTACAGATCAAGCATCACATCATTGAGGTGCATAGGCCACTATCTTTAACCCTCTGATAATTAACTTCCACTTCTTCTTCGTACAGTGCCCGGCTCTTACTTGAACAAAATTGCACTCGATCCAATAAGCCATCGTAAAGCCTTTGCGATCAGAGCAGATTGCAACTTGTGGCTTACCACACCCAGCAAATGCAAGTTTCCCATCAACGACTGCTCGATTGTTTGTGGAATACTCGTTAGAGTATAACGGTCCCCCATGAAAAAGGCATTGAGCGTTTCCCTGCAGGCTACATAATCGGAAGTTTTTCCAGCTCCCACTTTTTCCAAATGCCCGTCAAATGTCAATCCCGTCATTTTTTGAAGAGATTGAATGAGTCCGCCTTTGGCTAAATCCAACAACATTAAACTTCGCCGTGAATGGACTCCTCAATGGAATTCCTACAGCCCACAGAAAATGCATTATTCGTCCCTGCATCTTCATGCGGATGTTAAGAAGATACAGTTTTGGGTAGACAAATGACCCGTCTTTTTGGCAGTGAAGGTTAGTCTTACCTAGGACTCTTGACAATATTGCTAGGGTAGGGTGCTGGTCAGTAAAAAAATCTAGTGCAATATTTACGCTTTTAGCGTTGGAGCGAAACCAACTCTCCAGTTGGAGACGCAGAACGCTTTCTAATTTGAGCTCCTGCTTATACGCTTTTATACGACAAAGTTCTGCTTGTTCTGCAGAAATTTCAACCCTTGAAGACATTGCGTATGAATTGTGAACTATAGATGTGTACCGAAAATTGCGGGCCATGTGACGTGACGCCGTAGTGCATCCAACACATGCTGATGCATTGCGACGTCACTGACGCCGTGTAAACATGGTCCGGAATTTATGGTACATGACTAGGCCAACTTACGTACCATAACAGCAGCAGCACCATATTCCTTGCTAATGTGAGCCAATTTGTCCACTAAATAAATGTAACACATCAGTTTCTTTTTCAGGTATACATGTAAATGCTTCATTCATTCCACCAAACATACCGCAAGACTTCATTTTACTTGAATGTGATTAATTCATATTTTCACAAAAGCACTGGACACTGACTGGGGGAAACCAAAGGTAACAAGAAAGAGTCGGTGGCCACGGGGATGACAACTAAGTAGCAAGGGAAAAGCCAGGCTGCAGTTCACCACAGCCTTGACACTTCTTTCCCTAAACCTTGCCCCACACTTGCAATTTCTTACTACTTTTGTCTTCGACAACTTTGCCTTCTGTCTGCAGTTTCGAACGCCGACTGATGGTCAAAACCCAACCAGGCATTTGTGGTCTTGTCTCGAATGCAACTGTAAGTAGTAGGTTCCTCGCTTACATATGGCTGTGGCAAAGCTGGCTGGGTCATCGACGGATTGTCCAATACTACTTCTAGTGGCTCTTCCAACAGCTCCAAGTTAGAGAAATGGTGGGTTGAAATATCTGTGCCAGGTTCTTTCATGTTGGTAGCAGAGAGACTCCCGGGCACATTGGTGATCAGAGGCGGAAGCTGTCTCAGCTGGGGATGTAACCAGTGGTTGTCCCCGAAGCTGCACCTGGTTTTCTTGAGTTGATTGGATACAAGGGGCAGCTGATGTCAATGATGCCAACAACGTGTTCGTTGTTTGCATGGCATACCTCTCACATCGTCTCTTATTAACTGGTTTTCGCTGTGCCTGGTAAGACTATTCCTATATTCCTTCTTTTCTTCTCTCCACTGTTCAGCAGTTTCGATCTACACTTTCCAAAGAGTACAACAGAAGCTTACGCACACAATTATCCACTTCATGAGCATCTATCCTCACAAAAAGGTTCGCCCTTTGGGCCACCTTCACAAGTATCCCACAGTTCTGAGGATTTACACAATGTAGATTGGTAGCAAATAACCACCAGCTGAAACACTGAGTGTAAGTGCAGATTGTGCAGATTTTGAAGTGTTTACAATGCATTCCGTGTATTTTGCTGCTCTTTTGGCGACGACCTTCTTTCGACCTGGGTTGTCTGACAAATTTGATTCATCATGATTAAAAATGATATTTGGTGGAACATCATAAATGGGTTCAGCTAGGTTTTCAAAGTACTGTTCCAAGTCTTTCTGGTGCCACTGTGGCTTGGGGTCATTTCATGTTGTTTGAGAATTGTTAGTGAGTTTCTTGTTGTGCTGCATGAAAGACTGACAAAAGTCAAGTCCTGTATAGTTTTCCTTTTATACTGAACATTTTCTGCCACTTTTGTCTAGATATGACTTCACCATTAATCGAAAGTCTGTTGTGTCGAATGGGAAGCCCCAATTCTGGAGTGTGATAAGGGCAGTACTGAACAAAAATCCTCTTCAGCCTCTGAGACTACCCTTGGACGGCCAGGCTTCTTCATGTGCTGTTTCTTCCATTTGTGTTCAAGTGTTTTCCGTGGAATTTTGAAGGTTTCCACTGCCATTTTCAAGCTCAGACGTTTACTTTGGATAGCATTGTGTGGCATTCTGAAGCAGGTTTAAGAATAATTGCGGTATGGGCGACTCCCAACTTCCAACTTGTAGTTTCGTACCATTTTCGTACAGTTTCACCTGAATGTAAAATACGTTGATGTAAAAGGTCAGAGTCGAGCAATATGAACATCGTTCAAGCCATTTAATTTACTGGAGCTATTGATCTGAATCTTGGTACATATTTACCCCTAGGTCAGATGACCTATGACACCATGTTTTGGTCTGATTCGATTCTTGGCATGTACACCGGGTGGCCAAAACACAAAAAGTGCAATATAGGGTCATTCCATGCCAAATCAACCAAGAATCAGATGACATCTCTCAGAATTTTGTGAAACTTTGTGGACAGGTTGGGATTCACGAGTAGTACTCCACATCTCAGCTATTTTTGTTCATGGCCTCATAATTAGTGAGATTTTCTTTAACGAAATTTGGGCTAATCACCCCACCCTCGCAACTTTGAACACCTGTATCTTTGAACCATAGCAGCTACCGAGTTGCATTTGGTGCCATTTTAAAGCCATAAAATCCCCGAAGTCAGCAGTTGATCTACAAGCTATTTCAGTCAAAAATAGAATACATTATCAGTTTGAAATTTCAATCAAACATTACAGCATATCAATGTATAATATTATAATATTATTATACGCAGGATTAAGTTGCCAAAGTGGGAAAAATGCAACCAATGATTATAAAATTCGATATTTCAACATAATTAATCTGTGGTTCCGACTCAACTGCCATTTTGGTTCAAACCATAGTTCTGGACCAATCAGAACTGCCGTTCTATCCAACATCATAACAAACACAATGCCGAAGCAGTATGAAAGGCCAGCACTGATTGGACAATGCATTTTCACCATAATTCGAACCTAATTATGGCTAAATTTATACTTTATTTCATCTCTTTTTCTAACATATGAACACAATATAATTCAGTCATTCACTTGCAAATTACAGTATAAAAGATGTTATCAATATCAAGGACAAATTGATGGCTGAGGATGTCTGGTGGCTTTGGGGATTGTATGGCTTTAAAGCTCTTGTTATGCCATACAAATTCCTCTGGTAAGGTGTTTCTGCAGAACGTCTCGAAAAAAGGTTACGCCAAGTTATTAACTTCAAGCACTGTATAAAACACATATTCTTCAATTTTTTTTCAGTTTCTGGTAATGAGTAGCTTATAATGCCAACAAGCTTCCCTGATGCTGATAGTGATAGATGTGAATCTTTACCACAAGCGAGCACAAGCAGTATCAAAGATACTTGTGATGATGGACGATTGCCCAGACCTTCATGTTCCGGTGGGTCTCTGAACTTCTGTTCAAGTGAGACGGATGCCAGGCAAGAGATGGTCATACGCTCTGCTCAAAGAAAAATTCGAATCGGCAGTGAAAAAAGTTACAAAGTGCAGGTACTGACAGTTCTCCCAAGGAGCTGGACTAATTTAGAAACTCAGGGGGAAAATTCAATGCTTCCAATTACATGGTTAGGAAAGGGGGACACTTTCCATGCCCAACCCTAAGATGGGGGAAGTCCATACAAAAGAAGTTGAAGAAGCAGTTCGCGAATTCTATTTGTCCGAAACTGTCAGCAGAGAAATGCCAGGAATGAAGGACTTTGTTTCTGTCAATACGGATGGAACAAAGCAGCATGTACAAAAACATTTAGTGCTCTGTAATCTGAAGGAAGTTTACAATCTTTTTAAAGAAAATCATCCACACAGTAAGATCGGATTTTCAAAATTTGCTGAACTCCGACCAAGGCAGTGTGTATTGCCAGGATCTAGTGTTACCAACACCAAAATCTAAAGCTGATGTTCACTGAGGCAAACTTGGATTCTATCACGAATGGAGAGTTCACGCATTTTCGTCACTGTCCTGCAGCCATTTAGTGCAATCTGCCACGCGTCGAGTGTTTTCTTGATGACTGTTCCGAGTTTCCTGGATCTGACTGCCTCCGTCGAGAGTTACATTGCACACGATTTATCAGGTGCAGTACAACAATGGGTTTCAACAGATCGTTCAAATCTTGACAACAAAGTTCAGTCCGTGTCAGACTTTGACTCTTTCGAAAACTATCTCCAGAAACTGTTGTTCCATGATTTTATAGCCAAACAGCAAGCAACCTACCTTCAGGATGTTAAGAATCCCCTTAAACCTGGGAGTTCATGGTCATTATACAGACGTTGCAGAGAACTACAATTTCATTGTTCAGGATGCTTCTCAGTTTTTTACTGGAAAAATGTACAGGCGACAATACATCCCGAGTGAGTGAGAATGGTAGTGAAGAGATGATGCCTGCACACACGCACGAACTTGGTCATCACATCAGAATGTAACATTCCTGATGCTGTACCTGTAGCAGTGCATCTGTTCCAAAAGCTCCTTATTCAGTACCTAACCAATAACCTGGGACAAAACCAAGAAAGGTTATTACTTCTCTGATGGTGTGCAGACGAGTACAAGAACAAGAATGTCGTGAATTTATGCCTTCTTGAACTTGACTTTGGTGTTCCAGCTGAATGGCTCTTTTTTGCAACTTCACACGGAAATGGGGTATCAGATGGTATTGGAGGGACGATCAAGAGTTTGGCAGCGATGGCAAGCCTGCAACGACCATAGGAAAATCAGACCACCACCCCACAGCAACTTTTTAGTTTGCACACATTCACATTGAGAATATGAATTTTGTGTTCGTGGCAGCTGAAAACAATGAGCAAGAAGCAAAACTGTTGAAAGGCTGATGGAGCCCTGCCCATGACAGTGTTTGTTCATTACTCTAAAGCTGTCAGAGTGCCCACTTCCAAATTCAGAGTGAAGCTTGTTATCAGCTACTCATCAAGAAATTGATAAAAATGAAGAATATAATTTAAACGTTTGGGGCCGTATGCGTAAAGGTGGAATTGGCTTATATCAGGTAGAACTTCAACGCTACGTTATATCTGGAATAAGGCTATTCCACCTTTATGCATACGGCCCTTGAAGTTTATGATTTGGCATAACTTTTTTTGGATTTCTGTATAGAAACCTCACAGGATAAATTTGTAGGCCATAACAAGAGCTTTAAAATGACACCAAAACCAACTCTGTAGCTGATATGGTTCAAAAGATATGTTCGAAGTTGCGAGGGCGGGCTATTTAGCCAAAATTTCATTAACGAATATCTCACTAATTAAAGGGCCTCTAGAGGCAGCTTGCTATTGGGCTACTAACAGTACTGCGACTACACAACAGGTGGCGCTATAGTAACCATGAACTCATGAACTGTGGATCAGATTTTGACATTGATGAAATCTTCCTTCAAAAATGATGCCCAAGTTGGATCCTCGTGCGATCAATTCTCTGCATGTTAGTAGGCCTAATCATGTCAATATGCAATAAAAAGCTGCCTCCAGAGGCCCTTTAAGAGGCCATGGACAAAACTATCTGTCTGGGATTTACTCATGAATCCCAACTGTCCACAAAGTTTCACGAAATTCTGAGGGATGTCATCTGATTCTTGGTTAATTTTGTATGGAATGACGCAATAACTCCTGAACTAATGACCTAATGCCCAAGTTGGATCCTCGTGCGATCAATTCTCTGCATGTTAGTAGGCCTAATCATATCAATATGCAACAAAAAGCTGCCTCCAGAGGCCCTTGAAGAGGCCATGGACAAAACTATCTGTCTGGGATTTACTACTCATATCCCAACTGTCCACAAAGTTTCACGAAATTCTGAGGGATGTCATCTGATTATTGGTTAATTTTGTATGGAATGACGCAATGGGTCATATGAATAAAGAGTAGCAAATGCTTTTACTTGAATTTTGCAATACAAATGCACTATGCAATGCTATACAAATCTGAAGTAAAAGCATTTGCTCGTCTTTATTCATATGACCCCATAACTCGTGAACTAATGACTACATATCATCTCCAAATTTTTATCACACGTGTATCTAATGAGGACATAAAACATTTAAGAATTTTCGATTTGATCTACTTTTCAAGGTCGGAGTGGTCAAAGATCAAGGGCCTGTTTTATAAAGTGACTTCAGGCTAATGGTACCTTTAACCAAATGGAAAATGCATTGAATTAATGGTACCATTAGCTTAAAGTCACTTTATGAAACGGGCCCCAGAATTTTGCTTTTAGGTGGCACATTTCGTAACCACTGGGCCGATTGACCTTAAACTTGCACATGTATTCTTCTATGTCAGATGACCTACGACACCACGTTTCGGTCCGGTTTGATTCTTGGCTGGCCAGCAGGTGTCAAAAACCGAAAAGACAAAAAAGTGCAGTAACTCCTAAACTAATGACTGAATCGGCCTGTGATTTGACCTACTTATCAAAGTTATAGAGGTCAATAGTTGAAGGGCTTTCCATTGATATCCCTTATCATTAGAGGAGCCCACTGTCCATCAAGACTGACACAGGAAACTGTAATGTTCCTGGCATTACACGCATCCAATACCCTCTCAAGCATATTCCTCATAGAAGCTGCAGACAGGCTGTATCCCTTTAGCCCCTATGCTAGAGTGGGGCACCTCTTCATGCCAGCTTCTGTGAATGTCTGACAGCATGAACACCATCACTTCGACACCCATTAAACGGCAGATTTGGTGGCACTCTTTCAGGACACGTTTGACGTCAGAGAGGACCACTAGCTTGAAATCATTCGACTGTGCCTCAACTAGACAGTTCATTTTGGCTGTTCCATGCAAACAAATATGGACTCCTATCACTGGCAAGATTGAATTGGCAGACAACACTGAGCAAACAACTGAAGTACCTCAGCAAGGAACTTGGCGTTGTCCTTTGTAAAGTGCTTCAGTTCTTCCCTGAGGTTTTTAACAGTACCTGAGACGGAAGTTGGGCCGCGAGGACAATCAGCCAGATATATTGACTTCAGTCTGCATAGAATCCCACAACTCTGAATCGAATTGAATCTCATAGATAGTTGTGCTCTGCCATGAGTATGAGACATACACACGCTTCTCCAAGTTCAGAGCTTCCATCTCTTCAAAGACACATGGTGAGAAGTCGGAAGGGTGTAATGTACTGGTGGTTTGAATGCATTCGGTTAGGGGCCGCGGGCGTTTCACTTCAACCACTACCATTGGCTTCCCCACTTCCAGGTTTGTCGAGTTGAAGGGTCGAAGGCTTCCATCTGGAGAATCAGCTATAAAGGGCTTATCTCCAAGTTTCAAGGGATACATTCCCTCCTCACAGTAGGCATACTATGCATACTGAGGGTAGTACATTTGCAGACACTGTCCAAGGTGATTATAGCATTCATCTCATTTTCCGTATCTTACGTAGGCCTACCTTCTGGCTTGTTGCCTTTGTTTTTTCGCAAAATCCCTCGGGCTCCAACACCCTAGCCCTAGGCCTATCATCCTTTCTTAGTGCCTGCTGCTGTGACATGACTGCGTCAAATTCCACACACCAATCCAAAGAGTCAACACCGCATGGAGGTCGGCCTTCTTTTATCTTCTAATTCGTCTTCGACAGCAGTCGGTGCATCCATTCTGTACAGCATGTACAGCATGGCTATAGCCCGATGTGCAGCATCTCACTGCATGCAATGCACAACGCCAATGCATCCTAGCCACAGCAGGCATCTTTCCAAGGAAGTCAATTTCCCGATTTTCCGAAATTGGCGTTCTGTCAGTGATCATGGCGTTGTACGATAACAAGCATGAAGATCGGTGTAATCCTTAGCTGTTACACCGCACAGTGCTCTGAGATGCTTTTGGCCACATTCCAAATCACAGACAGGCTCGTGGCCGGATAAGAAGTGAAGTTGGTCCTTAAAAAACGCTAATTCGTATTCTGAAAAAATGAGTTGGTACAGTTGACAGAGATCCTACCTTCTTGTCTCGCTGTAGAGTAACTGGTCTTCATCACTTGCAGCAGATCTTCCCAGTGTCTAGAGTGATGGTCTTCCTACAAACTCCTGTACAGAGAACCTTTTCTCCTCCGGATGTTTCTGCTTGTATTCCATATCGTCCAGAAAGTCGGCTTTGTCGTAGACCCAGGAGAACATCATGAGGTAGTGTGAATGATTCAGGATGGCACTGTCATCATGCCAAAATTTCAAGTGGCGGGTTCTATCGATAGCCTTCAGATTATCCCGATCGATTCAGTCATCATTGGACACTCTTTTAGTAGTGCAGATTGTAACAATTGTTCATTTCTGGAAACAAGCACCAAAATTGGCACACATACATGTAGTCTTTGGGGATTGCTCTTTTGATAAGACCCGCTAGCCAGCTAAAAATTCAAGATGGCGGCCATTTTTCAATTGCCTACATGTAGGCAGCAGGCCTATACTTGTTTTTCATGTATTGTCTTGCTGCCTGGATGAGTAGCCTATACTAGTACGAACAGTGCTTCTAAACCTCACATCTGCAGATGCACAGTGTCGTGCAGGTCAGACCGGGCAGTAGCATTTGCATCGACCGCAACATTCTGTCTTGCATCCACACTTGGTCAGCTGCTGGCAACTCTCTGCAGTGGGTGGGAGATCTGTCCAAACGATCTGCCACAGATCTCCTTTCTTGGTCCAGCCCCAGTTGGCAGGAGTCTGCATTTCTGGTTAATGTACTGTTGACTGACTCCAGATGCAGATCGCCTGGTAGGCAGCACGCTTCACATACTGCTTCAGTGCTGTTCACTGCATTGGAGAACATCATAGCACGGGTCCTGCCATCACCTAAAACAAGAGAAGAGAGAACTTTAAAAATTGCATTTATTCAAATAATAGAAAAAAGCGACAAGATGCACACAATTAATTCTGCTCAAAAAGGAACTCATTGCTGAAATCTCTCAGCAGCAATAGCTAATATCAATTCAGAGATAAAGAATAGGTTGCTGCAACTACTTATCGCAGCCTCACTAGGAATATCAAAACTAAAAGATTCTTCGGACAACTCAGTCAAATAACAGCGCAGTCGCAGATACAGAACTTGCATTATAGAAATATACAGGGTGTCCCAGAAAAAACCTAATCCTGTGAAAAGGGGTCAGTATGACCAACCCAAGAGGTGTACCACTGTAACAATGCGTTCCCCATAAAGCAGGGTCAATGTGCTTTCCAATGATACCACGATGACATTCCTTCAGTCAGGCATCATAGAGTGTCATTGTTTTGAAAATGGCATGTCCAAATCCATTTGTTACAGTTCATAATCTTGGAACCAAATTTGGAGTCAAAGTTATCAGCATCACACCTAAACATGGATCTCTCTCTGGGAAGGCGTCCCTAAATGCATTTTGAGTGGCCTGTAAGCGCTTGTTTTCAAGGAATTTTGTTACCACAAACACTCTTTGCTCAGTGGTAAGTTGCACCATGTTGCTGGCTTGAATGTTTACTGGTCTGAATACCTTTCACACATTGGCCTATGTTCTGAAATCACTCACCATGTTATTGCATAGGTTGGATGCTTACTTGTTTTCCTGGTCAAGCATTTCAAGTGAACATTCATTTCACTGGTTTATTCCAACTGTAACAAATGGATTTTGAGATGCCATTTCAAACCAATGACGCTCCGTGATGCATGACTGAAGGAATGTCATCGTGGTATCATTGGAAAGCATATTGACCCTGCTTTATGGGAAACCCATTGTTATAGTAGTACACCTCTTGGGGGTGGTCATATTAACCCCTTTTCACAGGATTAGGTTTTTTCTGGGACACCCTGTACAGTTGAAATAAAACTTTGGCCTAGATCCACAGCACACATCCAACTGATGACCACTCGACGATTAGCACAGGCTTTACTGACATCAATATCAAACCTGAAAGAATGTCTAGCATAAAATGACAGTTGACAACAGCAATGCAATACAGAACAACACTGCACTCACAAGCACATTACGAATTTTGGCGGGCCTAGATTCAATGTGAACACAACCTGCATCATCATCATTAGCTAGTCGCAGATACAGAACTTGCATTCAACACTGCAGGAACATCAATATCATGTAAAATCTCTTTCTCAGAAAGCTGATTCTCATCGTCATCATCATCTTCTTCTTCCTGTGTATCATCAGTTCTCCCATTTTTCTGAAAGAGTCGAGATTTGGAGGCTCCTGCTGCGGATGGGCGGGCTGATTCTTCCTCCTCTTTCGTTTCCTGGTCGTCTCGGATTGGCCCCCAAAAATTGAAGCCAGTACACACGCCCCCCACCCCAGATCTTAGATAGTTCATAAATGTCATTTGTGAACGTATCATAATGCCGACCACGAGGTTTTCTCATCAGATCCCTCGCAATGCTTTTCATGAAGTCAAAGGGACCTTTCTGCTGGCTAAGGAGTCCCTTGTCATAGGCCAATTCCAAGTCTTTCGTAAGAGCAGCAGGCTGTATTTCAATACTCTCGTAATGGTGTCGGATGGAAATGACAAAATCAACGTCACGTATCATTACTCTCACCCTGGATGGGGTGGATGAAAGTCACTTTAATAGTTTAACAGGATTCTTGCAAAGTCCTTTGGAACTCTCCCAAGCATGTGGCCGTTGTACCTAACCTTGAGGCATGGGTGTCGTAAGGATTGCCATCCTCGGTGCAACATTCAAGGATGGCTCACACCGGGGGCTTCGTCAAAGGCATGGTATCTGAAAAGATTTTAATGATCATTGTTAGAAACAAGTATAAAGTCCATGCGCTATCTACACAGTCACCCATCAATAGTGGATGGGAAAACCGTAGGCACTTTCTAGTTTGAAGCAAAAATACTCCCCATCATACATGTCATAACAATGTCTTGTAACTTTCCAAAATATGGTATTTCCTCTTCTGCAGGATACAAAACAAAACAGCCAAGCTTGAAGACATTCCCATCCATTTTAAGCCACCTTCCTCTGTTTATCCTATTATCATATGGAATTCTTTCAAGATAGAATCTGTGAATCTCATCCATAGCATAAGCCTGTTTTCCACAGGCCTAACAACAGGTGGGTACCCGGAAGAGAAAGATCCCCATGAACCCCTGAGCCCTGTGTTCCCAAAAACTCGCCCTATACTACTACCTCTTCTGCATTTTTGCCTTATTTCTTGTGATTGTCTTTCTTACTCCACTGGATGGAGCACTATTTTCATCTTGCAAGAAGAATTCCTTCACTAATTCTGCTGTTTTACCCAAGCCTATTTTCCTTTTACGAGGATGCTCAAGTACAGAAAAAAGGATGCTCAAGTACAGAAACAAGGATGCTCAAGTACAGAAACAAAGCCTGTTTCAGAAAGAACCCTTTTGACTCTCTTGTCATGTTCATTGGTGAGGGCCTGGTGTGTTGCACTCCGTGTCCGTAGGGCTGTTCGCTTCCTCACAGCATCATTCTGTGTGTACGTAGCTTGTCCCCAGTATCGCCATGTCAGTACCCTATTTCTGTTCACAGCTGAAGAGGTTGTAGGTATTTAGCCAGCTTTTGAGTGCCAGCTGTAGTCTCCATTCTGCGAAGATGATTCAAGGGCTCAGTTCGGAATATATCGACCAAACCAAGTGACCATTGCCAAACCGCTCTAACTCTTTCCGTGACTGCGGCTGAGGGAAGTTTTCAACAACCTCTCCCTTGTGAGACTGAACTGACCTTCCCTCTGGTGAAAGAACATTTCCCAAATAATCAACCTTTATGTGTCCCAAACGACACTTCCCCACTGATAGAGTTAGGCCAGCAGCACGCAATCTCTCCAACACCATGCGCAAGTCATCAACATGCTTGTCCACAGAACATGAATACACTATGACATCATCACAATACACAAAACAAATAGTACCAATTAAAGCGGACTGTTCGTGCCGAGTCAAAGATTCCACAGCACCACAGTTCCACAGTTTCCGGAGCGGCCGCCGCAATGCATTTACCAGTTGTTTTCACGAATAAAACGGGACGTTTTATTATTTTTGGTTCACTTTGGACGGATGCGAGGAAACCGCTTTAACTCTCCCAAGACCTTCGTCATGAGACGCTGGAAGGTGGCGCTGCTATTCATTGCCCCAAAGGGCATAACCCGAAATTGGTACAGCTGATTTCCAGCTTGGAACGTACATTTCAATCGATCTTCTTCCCGCAGCGCCACCTGCCAGAATCCTGACTTCAAGTCAAGGGTCGAGAAGACTTGAGCACCATGCAATGACATTAGTATGTCTTCTATTGGCGGAATCGGGAAAGCATCAGGCTGGGTGGGCGCATTCAATTCCTTGAAGCTTACACACAAACGGTAGTCGTCTCCTTTTGGGTACCATAACTACAGGAAACCGCCAGGGCGATCTAGACTGTTCAATTATACCCCGTTTCAACATCTCCTCTACCTGGCGCTCCAGGCTTTCTAATTTGGCCCCCGTAATTCTATACGGCTGAAGCGTTACTGGCTTAGCTGCCCCAGTTTCTATGACATGATGAACCACATCCGTTCTACCAGGCACTGCAGTAAACACATCTGAAAACTCTTCTATAAGATTCTCAAGACCCGGAATTTCCAACAAATCTCCATCACAAATGCTATCGTTATCAACTTTCTTGTACTCCTCCCCCTGACCTTGGGTCACCAGTTCAGAATCCGGGGCACCAAGCAAAGGACACTTGATAACCGGAATGCCTTCGGCTGGTCTCACATACCATTCTTTTTTGCACGTATTTTCGAAGATAAACAGTAGTGTGGCTCTTGGAGCTCTGGTCTAGCCAGACGAAAACATCCCCATGACCTCTTCACTATCCATATTATGAGTTCTTGTGCTTGAGGTTGCTTCCTTTATTACTTCTCTGATGTCAAAAGCAATACATGTAGGCCTACTTCTGAAAGTGTTTCTTCAACACCGCGATGTTAGAGTGCAAAACAGCCTTGAACATGTTCGAAAATTCAACGACATTCTCAGTTATCCATACCGGTATCTTCACTTCAGATTGTTCAATAGCATCCCCGAAGAAATTTGTTTGCAAATCTTGTACGGACACAATTTCCTGGGATGTGAGCTCCTCCATTCTAGAACAACACGTTTTGATGAGTTCAAATGCCTCAAGGTGATGTAGCTGCTTCTCTGCATCTCGGTAAAACCTCTGCATCCATGGTGCAGTGAGAGTCCGACCTAAGACTGCTAACACTTGAAGCTGAAGTGTGGTGAGCGGGTTTTGTTCAAGCAGTGATCCTTCAGATAATCCTTGATTTCATCATGATAAGTGGTGTATGTTCCTGCCAGTCGGAAAAGGACATGGAGCCTATTGCCTCAGTAACGAGTAACTAGCAACTGCGGAAGGTTGTGAATGGGGGATACATTTGCATCCCAAAACAATACATTAATACATGTACTCTGAAAACCTTTTAAACCCAATGATGAAATGTTTTAAACTCTACCATACAATGCCATACCTTCCCTCGATGGTGTTCATTGGAAAGCTACATGTACTGCAAGATAAACCTTACCAACTAAAAAAACAAAGGTATGTGCAAATTTATCATTTTAAGTTTTACCTATTTTTGCTCGAAGTGGTTAAAAGTAGATACTGTGGCTAGAAAGAATGAACAAAAAGCCCTATATACCTTTGCTTCTTAATAACTGTGTATTGTAAACCTTATAATACAAAAAAAGTATAAATGATAACAAGCCATCAGGCAACAGGGTTTATAAAGTTTCGGATGCTTTCAAAAAATTCAAGATCAAAGTAATACTAAAGAACGCATGCAATGGATCTAATCCACACTGAAAATGACATTTGCATTTAAAATGCCACTTGACGCGTCTATGTTCTGCAACATCTTCACATCTGGTGTAACGAGGTATGAGATACCAGTCTCATACCATTTGCAATGTATCTCCTGCCGTAGTCATACCGTTGTCTTTTGATCCCACTGACGTACTCGTTGTCCGCTAATCCGTTAAATTTAATTCAGGAACAATAACAAATTCAGCGAGTTCGTCAGCGAATCGAGAAATTTTTACAGCTGCCACTTTGGGAATGACCAAGAAGGGATAGAAGCTTTGCTGTGATTGGCTAATTAATTTGACAGAGTCGAGTGCTCTACTGGTTCCCCATTGAAGTGTCATGGATGTCGCCAGTGTCTGAACCGAGCATAAAAAGGGGAGTCAGTTGTGAAGATCCTGGTTGTGAGTACAAGGCCGAAGGTGGCTAGGAGGAATCCAAATTCTACTCTGGAGTGAAAGGAAAACGTGATCAATTGATACTAAAGGGGAGGAGGCACATCAATTTAAAATGACCCAAATAAGATAGGGGTTAAGGATAATGTATGACGACTTCATTGTTTACAATCAGTGTTTGTAAACATGGATGTTTACATCATGTTATTTGGACTTTTTGGGACATGCCAACCTACCAAATTGAATACATTAGGTAGGCTATCAAACGAATTTCTAAAGGGGCATGCCACCAACAAATTACTTATAAGACAATAAAATACTGGACATAAAAACAAAATGTAAATAAACAATGATTTTCGTGGCCCGCGAAAATACCTGTGATACATTACCTTTAATCATGAGGTATTAAATTTTGTCACAAGGCAGGATCCATAAAGGTCTCAGTTACCTTGTCAGGAGACGTTTATTCATCATCATCATCATGTAAGGTCGAAGGAAGGGACCTGTTGATCTATTGCAGTCGGATCGATTCATTTATTTCTTAGTTAAATTTGCAAAAAATACTTAAAGTTACCTCACATTCCTTGTTTTACTTGGACTCCATAATGAAGTCAGTACCGTCATGAGAGGGTGACGAATTTGGCCCTCCTTTGAGACGATCCCTGTTGAAACTGTATTCTGGAATTAAAGAACACAATGTCAAAATTAATAACAAATGTGTCAGTCTGGAGATTTTCCAGTCAGTCAGTCATTCAGTCACTCCCATGACTCCCATTGATTTGCCACATGAACTATGTATAAAAAATCACTCCCCAGATGCCCTTCAAGGGATTGATTCACTCCCAACACGGGCCTGATTTCACTCACGCTACTTCAAGTCCACACAGCGGAAACTCTGAAACCGGGGGAGGGGGCACATTCACTGTTGCTGCTTGAGCATGCTTAGCCATTGTCTGCTTCTTAACCCTTAAAGGGCAAAATTAATAATAAACCAGGCTCGTCCGGCGCCAAATTAAATTGGCCAAAAACTGAAAAAAAGATATCCTGCAAACAAACTCCAATTATCATATCAAGGAGTTAGTGTCAAAAACAGTTATTCCCAGTAGGCCTACTACCCAGATCACCTGAATCAGAGGCGTGTGTCGACAGTTGAACGAGAGAAAGAATATTTCAGTTTCCGCACATGGAACTGCGAGAGAGAACGCCTCGAGTTCAAGGAATGGTAAGTGCTCGGCTACATGTTACAATGTGTATAAAAGTTGTTCATGCTTACCTACTCTTTCAAACTGTGCCAGTAAATAATATCCAAAATGTCAGATTAACCCCTCTGGGGCCAAATGCAAAAATCTTGATAATCCGTCAGAAAAAATGTAAGAACAGTATTCACAACAGTCTTTATGTAGTTATATAGGGTGGCCCAAAAAAAGTACAACACGGGGAGCCCAATTGTGGCGACTTAGACGGGCGAATACCCGCGAACTAGAATGAAATGGTCCATGGACCATGTACATGCCTCTCTCTGTCATTACACTACTATGTCCAAAGGGGTGAGCACATGGTCCATGGACCATTTCATTCTAGTTCGCGGGGATTCGCCCTCCTAAGTATCTTTATATGCATGTAGGCCTACACACCATTCACGCATTGTACAATTTGTCTATTCTGCACCTCAACTGTATTGATGCTTTAATATGAAACATTCTCATTTCGTAGAACTTCATCTTTATTTTCGTCGCCTGACCTTTTTTTGGAAGGAGCAACTTGACTCTGTTCACTCAGACTGGGAGTCCAGCATGATTTTGAAAAGGCCTGAACACTGGGCACATTTTGAGTGGTTAGTTTGATAATTCTTAAAAAACGAATGAATGGATTTTTAGAAGATTTTTCCACCAAATGTTCTTTGAAATACACCAGTTTAGAACTGAAAATGGTGAGCTATTACTGTTGTGCAGAATCCATCCGCAATCGTCAATAAATCGTCTATAAATAGGACTACACAATGTATTTTGTAGCTGAATCATTCATTAAGTACAAGAATGCATTCTGGCCCTCTTGATTCAGGCTCTCTTCAAATTCGTTGGACGAATCCTTCTCTTTACTATAAAGCCCTGTGACGCAGTGGAAGGTAGATAGCACTGGTTAAAGCAAATGGCTCGCGGGGTTTGTTTACATTTTTGGTGGTACCTCCCATAGAGAGTGAATCTCGCCTCCAGGCAAAGCCGTGTTCCAGCCATATGCAAAACCTGTACACATATGCGAACGTAACACTGGGGACGAGGTTCCATTAAAAATTTGTTAAAATGGGTTAATGACGTTTTCAAATTCAGTCGTTCAAAACGTACATTTTGTGCTATTCACATTGATTTTGAAGCGGTAGATTTTGCAGAATACGCCTCCGAAGTTTGGCTGTGTAATGCATTTCCCATTAAACTAAAATCCTTCTTTCGCTTTTTTCTCAAAACGGCGCTTGATTTGAGGACATGTCAACAAACAACTGTCAACAAACCCCGCGAGCCATTCGCTTTAAGCCAAGGATATAGCAGGTTTGGGATTTGTCTCGCTCTCAGCATTTGTTTTACTGTGTTCGAATCTACACAAGGGATTAACCCACCTATTATACATGTACACTACCCNCTTAGGATTTACAACTTCCGCATTAGGGTTGAGACTCAGTGGTTAGGGTTAGGCTCGGGGTTAGGGTTAGGATTTACAACTTCCGCATTGGGGTTGAGACTCAGTGGTTAGGGTTAGGCTTGGGGTTAGGGTTAGGATTTACAACTTCCACGTCAGGTCCCTGAGTGTGTTGGTTTAGAATATCACAATGTAATTTCTGGGCAGGGCGCCTCTTTGAACCAAACTTGAGATTAAAAAAGAATATTCGCAATAAGAACAACATGTATATCGTTGAAATCTTTCAGAGGAAAGAATATTGAAACACACAGCAAAAAATTGAAGCGCACAACAAAAAGTTCATTGATTTCAAAGGAATCCCAAAAAAGAGGGTGGTTGAAGATAATACATGTAATAATCAAATGTGTATTGGTTGCTTTTGGAAGACAAGAAATTAGTAGGTAAATGATGATATGTTTATAACTTATAACAATTTCAAATCAAGAATGGTTACTAGCGGGATTCGAACCTACGGCCAAGGGAGTCGAAATCTGAAAGGAAAGAAAGTCATTAGTACACAGGCCTAAACCCACACACCCACTGGGGACGGCTGGCAGCGGACCGAATTTTTCTTTCTTTTGTCGTCAAAATAGACGAGGCGATCCGCTTGAATACGATCAGTGAAGGCATGAAATCCGACACAGGGCATTCTGTATCAGCGGGCATTCTGATCTATGATAGTTGTAGTGAAAACTACTGCCCTAGATACAGATTGCCCGGTGGGCAATAAAAAACGGCCT
>NMRB01002025.1:52619-72669 GCA_002633025.1 Notospermus geniculatus | reverse complement strand
CATTACCACGTGGTAATGTCATTTAGGCCTAGGCCTAGGCTACACGTGGTAGGGTGGTATATTTTTGTAAGGGAGCCTCTGGCCCTGCTGGGTCGTCAAGTGCATGGATGTTGTACTATGGCTCAAGGAAGGAAAACCATCGTTCATGCCATGCATGAATATGATGGTAGGCTAAACTTCTAGGACTAATATGCCCAGTCTTGAGTCTAGCTAGCCTAGGCCTAGGCCTACAACCATTTGTCATGTTTGTCACACTGGGTTGGTTGTCATTTCATTGTTTTTTTCTTAGGCCATAAATTACTTGTTTCTCATTTAGAATTTCCTGTTGCATGAATTTTTTTACTTTCTTACTTTTTTCAAAATAAGTTTTTTCAAGCTATTGAAGTTGAAAAATGAAGTTCCAAAGCAGTGAGCCCTAGCCTAAGTTGCACAGTCATTGAAGTAGACCTCCTACAGCCCATGACTTTATAGGCTGGGCCACAGCTTATTACCATTGACATCTGGGAAAGCACATGATTTTGTTGGTTAACCTAGATGGCTTCAGGGAAGGAGGTGGTGGTGAGCATGCTGTCATGGCTGTGTTAGCACAAACAGACAATTCTAAAAGAATGCTGTGCATTTCCAGTCGAAATTTCTAAAACCCTCACTTTGTCTGATGTCATCTATGTTTGAATGTTTGTTCTTGTCAGTAATTGCTAGTAGGCCTATCTGGAGGAATAACCACAGGCATATTGTCTTCCCTGGTGGGTGAGAAGGGTAGGGAAGCCCAAGGAAGGCCCTTACTGAAAGGTACATGTAGGAGATTCTAAAGGGTGGGATATCAGTTACCCACCCTAGAGAACCAACTACTCCTCAGCATGGACCTTTCCCAAGCTTCCCAGCCCTTCTCACCCACCAAAAACACATTCCTGTGGAATCAAGAGGTAGGCTATTGGCAGAATGTTTGCGATGAAGGGTCTATCTTTCGTCTGAAAATTTAGTCAATTTCTTTAAAAAATCAAGAAAATAAAAAAAGCTCCCCGGCGTGCCTGTCTCGGAGGAAGATTGAAATGAGAAACAAGTTAACTTTTTTTGCCTTAAACATCTCATGATCTGAATGATAGGCCTTGGCATTTTGGTATCATCTTAGAAACTGATTTAAATTGGCTGTTGACTGGAGTTGTAGAGAACAGTTTTTTAACTGACAAGCTTCTAAAATTCCGTTAGTAGAAATGTCTCGAATGAAAAGTGCATGTAAGTTGAAGTGCCCTTTTTACAAAGTTTGCACTGTTCCCTTCTGAAATCCTTCATGTAACCCTGTAGGCCAACATTTCTATTAGTCACTGATGAAAATCATCATTGGTATATTTACACATCAGGGACAATTAGGCCTAGGGTTTGTACATGTAAGAGGTGGTTGGGGTTGAGTTTGTCAAATGTGCCATTAATGCTGTGTGTTGATTTCACTTTCAGACAACTACATTGATGGAGATGCTTTGATGGATTTATCTAAAGATGACGTGGAAAACCTCATTGTCCCATTAGGACTACGCAAACGATTTCTCAAAATGTACATGGTCATGTTTGGTCGTCCCATATCAGGGATTCCCGGTCCTTGCAGCAGCAACTTGAATGTAAGTTTTATGACCTCATACCTAACATAACAGACATGTCAGACACTGCATGTTACATGTATTTCAAGAATAGTTTGATTTGATGTGATCAAGTAAAAAACAAGATACGGTCTGAAATAAATGTTGTTGTGTTGCAGACTCCATCATCAGACTCGTTCAGCCATGTCAGCCACAGTTCCCTGAATACTTCTGAAGCATCAACTGTGAGGTATCCATCAGGCTCAGAGTCAGAATCTCCTCCTACGTCCTGTATGAGCAGTGCAGACAGAACTGGGAATGCATCTTGTTTGGTCTACCCTGTGAATATTCCTCCTCTATCAGCACGCTTGAAGGAACTTATCCGCCAGGATATGTTGGGGACTGATGTAACAACTAACAACCTCTTCATTGAAGAAATGGTGAACTACTACACTGGGATCAACTTAAGTCGGACCTGTCGAAGGATTATGATTCAATCTGTAGAACCCTTGTTGAGCACTACCCCCAGATGAAGGACCCTTTTGGTACCTGCCAGTGGGTGAGTGTTGGTAGCAAATGTGGGGCGGCATAGGAAGACCTACTAGTATGCGAAGTCGCTGAATGCAGGCCTGTGAATGATCAATAAGGGCTGTCCGATTGCCTGTGCATTGAATTGCCTCTTTAACCCCTGTTTTGTTACACGTAATTTCTGCTATTGAAATATGTGGGTTCACCAAGGCCATAACACTTTCCTCAAATGCAACATCTGACAGGTTTTCCTAAACTGCCTCACACAGATGGTATTGTTCATGGTGATCAGCTCTGCTATGTTGGTTTTCATTATATTCGCTTGTTGGCTCACTTGGTTGCCGTTTTCACATTTCATCAAGTGGAAAAGATTAGGCATGTGAGCGGGTTAGATGTCCTAAGCAATTGTTGCTGGAGTGTTTGACCAGCCAGTTTCTTGGCATTCCTCACTGTTCAGACTGATCCAGTAAGTGACCAAACTGATCCAGTCTGCAGTACATTGTTAGCAACTACTTGGAACCCTTTGTTTCTCATAGCCATTGTGTGGAATCTATTTCTTATTAGCTCTACTTCCCTTTCCAGTATTCATTGAAGAAGAAATTCTCTGAAGCAGTCCGATACCGGAGGAAACGTACTGCAAGGAAACTTGAGAAGTTCAGTGGTGTGAAGCGCTTTTCTGGGGCTTCGACGTCACATGATTCCTCTTCCAGTTCCAACTACGAAGGTACACTAACTATGTACAAGTGTATTTGTCAGATTTGTTCTTTCACACCAATTCAAAGTGTTTTTCAGAATGTCCAGTCATATTTGCACTTATTTTACCTTGCAATGGAACGTAACCGCAAACCACAAATTACCTAGCCAGTTACGTGTGCATTGTTGCATGATTATCTTGAATCAGAGTACATGTACATGTATAGACCTGAACAAGTCCTGTTACCAGTCGGTCAGCCGTTTATTGGCACGCACACGGAACTGGCCAATTTGTGGTTTGTGGTTAGGTTCCATTCCAAGGTAAAATTAGTGTAAATATGACTGGACATTCTGAAAAGCACTTGACCTGTTTTACTGCTTTAATAACTTGACTTGTCAACTGAGCAGACATTTAACTTCAGTAAAGTTATGGACTAATTTTTACCATACATGTAGTACATAGTACATGCTGGGGCAGATCCAGAATTTGGGAAAAGAGGGCACCCTGTGATAGGATCATTAAAATTTGTGCCCAATTCCAGAATTTCACGGTAAATTTACACTACAGATTTGTTGGCCAAAAGGGGAGGCACGTACCCAGTGCACCCCCTCTGGATCCGCGCCTGATATCTGTATTAAAGGGTGAAGCAACTTGACCACATGGGGGCTTGAAAAAAATACAGATCTGCAGGGATGTGAATTTTACTTGATTTAATTGCAAATGTTGGTCAAAAGTAATACACGTGTACTACAAAAGTACAACATGGAAGTGAAAGTTGAAAGTTGGTGGGGACTTTAACCCTTTAGCACTCCAAACCCGTGAATGCCCGCTTCAGATTTCCTCCAAACGCCCTTGGACGCACGGCGACTGCTGCTGACATCTGGCGTAAAAATTGTGAACTAAAATATATTTTTCTACCTGAGCTGGTGTTCTGAGCCTCTTGACATGGCGTCGTACGTTTACTGATTTTTGTACCGTACATTTTTTGCTCTAGGTCCACTGACCATTTCATTTTCTTGTTGAAATTGCTCATTTTTACAAACCCTCTTGAGGAATAGATGGACAAAAAATTACATAAGCGCTTGAGTGCTAAAGGGTTTAGATAACTAGAAATGTGAAATATTGAAAAAAATACATCTGATTTTTAGAAAACGTGATGAAGTTGAAAGAGGAATTTCAACGAAAAAATCCAAGGCAAGAGGTTATCCGAACACTGATGGAGAAAACGTACGCAGAGAGGAGGGAGTGGATCGAATCAACGCCGACCATTTCCATTCAGTGCATTCTTAAGAAGTTCACTGTCTTCAGTGAGGCAGACTGGGTATGTGTGCAGAAGAATGCATGGCTATAGCACTTATCAACTCATTTGTAACTATAAACACAGGCCTTGGAGGAAGAGGCAAGCAATCGCCAGTGTTTCCGCTAGAGGTACTAAGGGTACCACCATAGTACCCTCAAAGGAACAGAAAAGGGCAAATTTCTTCAATTTCATGGAGCTTTTGCTGATTTTGAAGAAAATAGTACCCTCAAAAAAATTTCTGGCACAAACCCTGATTGCTCATGCCCGCCATCACCCACGTAAAATGAAATTGAGGTGTACTAAAACAAAAGCCGCCCGCCTCAACAGAAAACACATTGAAAAAATCACCCACCTTGCCAAGCTCATCTCACGTCTGACCCATTTTGCATCAATCAACCCTGAATTTCTTGACCAAAACAAACGGGTTATTTTCATGCCAGAAACAAATGGAAATAATGTTAGAAAAATGACATTTTGGTCACAACGCTCGCAGCGACGACGCCGTGTGGTGCTACATGTAGCACAGCGCCGTCCTCATTATCTAATACTCCAAGGCCTGCAAACAGACAAGTTCATCATTGTGTTGTTATTACCAGTATGTGTGTTATTGGGATAATCTGTGTGCTGAACATGGTTGCACTCAGCCTCTTTCTTTCTTTCCACTGGCGATTTTTTGACGGTTCTGACAAAACGGCTGAACCAATCAATCTGGTATATTTACACACAATGTACATGTATATCTCATATCTGGCCATTTCTGAAAGGTTTCATTTTCCTGATTTGGTCAAAGTCAGCCGAGTTTTGGGTGATTTTGTGGCGATTTTGCCGATTTTTCAACCGCCACACAGTTCTTACTGACCTTTGACCTTTGCCATAGACCAGCAATGAGAAATTGCTGCGTGGAGTGTGTCCTACTACATGATAAATTATGTTTCTCATTCTGGGTCGGCTCTGGGTCATCATGTTGAAGGCGAGACCCAAAATCAAATTGCCAAAATCTTCCTCTTCTCATGATCTGCTAGGCTATTCTTTCTCTGTGGCTAGCCCTTCTTGTGGGCTGAACATCAAATTTGCTCATGAGCAAATTTCACATGTCTAGTTTCGATTGTCTTTGCTTTAGGTGTTAGAAGAGTTCCAACAAATGGTGACGAAGGATAAAATGAACACCTTCTTTGTGAATTGGATCAAGAACATCAAAATACTCCGTCAAGTGAAGGTCCCTCCTTCATTGTCATCAACGCCTCCAACACTGCAGGACCAACTGGATTCGGTGAATTTCGTTGAGAAGCGAACGGCATCCAAGGGAAAAGTCAGGAATTTCGTCACTGTTGTCGAAGTGAGTGCACATGTATGATGTGATCCATTCTGGCATGTCTGGTAAAAGCAGTATAAGTTACAAGTGATAACAACTGATTTACCTATTATTCATGAGACCTAGCTATCGTCAACCACCAGACAAGTTCAACTAATGCGTCGCACTCAGTATCAATTACCATTCTGGTCATTGTGACTTTTTCTTGTATATCCTGGCGCCATCCTCCCACAGCAGGGCTTTGGTCTCGTTCCTCTTCATACACTCCACACAAAGCCCTGCTGAAATTGTGCCTCCCAGGCAAGCATGAGGCGGTCAGAAAACCATTGCCCAATCATAATGCAGCATTTTTAGGGTGTGAATACTAAATAATTATGACTCATAATACATGTAACAATCAAAAATAATAAGAATCTTTCCCGTACATAGGAAGAACCTCTGTGACAAAATCCAGTCAATTTTGGAAAGATGTAAATGATTTGTAAAGCACAAAACTTTAAGGTCAAACGGGGTAAAACCACAAAGTTCGTAATTCTCCCAAGTTATCCTGCCAATACACGATACAGGGAGTGCAACTGGAATATGGAACAGCCACACCAGATTCACTGGATGTCCTATTTCAGCAGGGGTTTGTGTGAGTGGATGAAGAGGAGCGAGGTAAAAACCCCTGCTGTGGGAGGATGATCCTGGCACAGGCTGTGTGTATTGTTGCAACATCAAGCTAACAAAATATTGGATGTCACCTCCAAGTACTTTGTCCTGTTGGTGACTTGGAATCAGCCATATTAGCCTGTTCCTGTTGCAGCACCAACATTATTCTCAGGGAAATGGTTTCAAGTGTTCAGTTTCTCCCCATGAAGGTAAATCTAGATCAGATTAGTAGTCAGACATAATATACTTTATCTAAAATATCATTCGTCATATTTGTAGGTTGGTGCCCAAGCAGAGGAAATTGCTGCGAAGATGGAGGTCCAAGAACCAACCATACTGCTTGTGACACAACAAGACGAGACAGATGGCACAACAGTCAAACAAGTGATTGTGGTGGCGGAGCGCAAGATCATTTTGGTTAAGGAATGCAGTACCTTGGGGGCAGCGTTGTCCCTGGCTGTTGCGATATATTTTGTGTATGACATCAGGTACCCCAAAGTACACAGTGGACTGCTCTGCTTTTTGCAGGACTGCTGCTTTGAGATAGCAGACAAACCCGAACGAGAGAATCGCAGATCACATGCATATAACACTTTCATGCGCCGTTACTTCAAGAACGTGTAAATCATTCATGTCATTGAAATGTAGCATAAGTGTGAAGTCCATCTTTTTTGTTGCTGAAACATGGCAGAGAAGTGTTCTCACTGTAAATTCACGACTAATTTCTTTCCTGAGTTCCTGAGTCACATTCAGAAAATCCACCGGCATGAGCCGGATCTAATAATTCCTTGTCCGTACCCCAGTTGCCTGGAGAGCTATGATAAAGTCAATTCCCTTAGAAAACACATGGCTAGAAAACATGCAGACATGCCTTATGATAAAATATCTGACCCTGAACATATGGGGACAAGTTCTGATATGGAAATTTCACATGATTCAACTAGTTGTTTCTTGACCCAGTTTGAAGTAACGGGTGATGTGTCGCAAGATGATATGGAAGTGGGTGAAGAGACAACTGATGAATGGACTTGTAATGATGACCAATCAGTTAATCATGGTAGATACATTTTCAACCTGCGTCACAAATATCATTTGACTGAATCAGCTGTGCAGGGTGTGATAGACGAAACAAAGTACCTTCTAGAAGAACAGTTTAACTCATTGAAAACTGAAGTCCTTAAGAGGTTGACTGAAAAAGGAATGAAAAATACGGCCGATATATTTGAATTCAGTGGAACACATCTTGATCCTTCAACAGCTTTTGAAAATGTACGTTCACCATTCTTGTTAAAAAAGTTCGCAGTTGAAAAGTTGAATTTGATTGAACCCAAATGTGTAGAATTAGGTACGGTGTACAAATGGGTTAAAGGCCAGTTGAAAAAGGTAAAACATCAGGCTTACTATGTTGATTTCCTTGCCCAGCTTGAAGTTCTCCTTTCGAATCCTGACATTCTTCATGAAGTTGAAAATCCACACTGTAGTGAAGATGGAGTTCTCCGTGATATCTGTGATGGAGAGTTTTTTAGGTCGCATCCCATATTTTCTGCAGATCCCAAGGCTTTGCAAATATGTGCATATTATGATGATTTGGAAGTAGCCAATGCTCTTGGATCAAAAGCAAAGAAGCACAAAATTGGCATATTTTACTGGCTGTTAACCAATATACGCCCACATCTGAGGTCATCCCTTAGAGTAATTCAGTTACTAGCTGTTGGAAGGACAAGTCATATTAAGAAATATGGTCAGAATGGTATTGCTAAGCTTTTGCAGAACTTTATTGATGGACTGAAAAAGCTGAATGAGTCTGTAGAATTGGTTGTTAACGGAGAACGACGGCTGTTCAGGGGGGCCATGATTTTGTTTTCTGGAGATACCCTCGGTAGCAACATGGTGAGTGGATTTAAAGAATCAGTTGGTAATGCACAAAAACCTTGTCGTAACTGTCTTCGTTCAAAGAAGGAGTTGCCATCATGTCTTTGTGCAGAAGATAGTGAATCTAGGGATATTGACAAGCATAGACAAAAGTGTAGTGAGCTAGAAAGTGCTGAGAGTAAAAAAGACAGGAAAAGTTTATCAAAGATGTTTGGTATTACCGACCGCAGTGCTCTTGATGTAGTACCATTTTTTGATGTAACAAAGTGCTTTCCTCAGGATTTGATGCATGTTTTATTGGAAGGGACACTTAATGTTGAAATCAGGCTGCTTTTGAAACATTTCGTACTTGAGAAAAGGGTGCTGTCATTATCAGCAATGAACAACTTCTTACAAGAATTCCAGTTCCCTTGTGATTCATCTTCCAGGCCAAGTAGAATAGAAAAAAGGCATCTTACTGGCAACAAACTCTCACAGTATTCTTCCCAAATGATCACATTGGGTTACATGATACCTTTTCTGCTTGTTGAGAAATTGGGACTTGATGAAAATGATGAGCACTTTTCTTGCTACCTGCTACTGTTGAAGATTATGTCATTGTGCCTGTCCTTTGAAATCACACCAGAAGATGTGTCATACCTGAGGCATCTGATTGCTTTGCATCTGTCCAGTTTTGTGAAGTTATATCCAAATGGTTTCCGTCCAAAGCATCACTTCATGATTCACATTCCTGCACAGATCATTCGCTTTGGACCATTGCGTTACCATTGGTGTATGCGTTATGAAGGCATGAACTGCTTAGAAAAGGGTCATGTTGTGAGGGGCAAAAATTTTAAAAATGTGCCTTTGACAGTTGCTACCAGGCATCAAGAATGGATGTGTCTTCAGCTTTCAGGGAAGACATTTCTACGGACAGATTCTGTCTGTAAGTCAGTTGTCTTGGAGAGTGAAAGCGAAGTTGGTACGAGGTTTCATACATGGATTGGATCAGGGGTTTTTCCTGCAAATGTTGTCAGTGTTGAAGCCATTTGTTTTCATGGATATGAATACTCAGTTGGTAAGACTGTTCTGCGTCTTAATGATGTTGTGAATGAGATGCCTGTCTTTGGTTTATTAAGACACATTCTGATAAACAAGGGAGAAAAGACAGTTGAAGTTGAGGTTCTGAATACTGTTGGTTATGAGCCAAAGTACCATACTGTTCAGGTTGTCTGTAATTCAATGCCCAAACTGATGATGCTGTTTCTGACAGAATTAAGAGACTTAATGCCGTATTATACTGTGCAAACCAGTTCCAGAAAGTATGTTTGTTTGAAGGGGAGCACTTACACTGGTTGATCAGTATACCAGTTGAGAGTTGAGTATACCAGTTGAGAGTTATTGTGATTTTCATGACAAATGTTTTTCTGATCAAACCTGGTCAGTGAACCGAAGTTGGTACGAGGTTTCATACATGGATTGGATCAGGGGTTTTTCCTGCAAATGTTGTCAGTGTTGAAGCCATCTGTTTTCATGGATATGAATACTCAGTTGGTAAGACTGTTCTGCGTCTTAATGATGTTGTGAATGAGATGCCTGTCTTTGGTTTATTAAGACACATTCTGATAAACAAGGGAGAAAAGACAGTTGAAGTTGAGGTTCTGAATACTGTTGGTTATGAGCCAAAGTACCATACTGTTCAGGTTGTCTGTAATTCAATGCTGTTGATTCAAACTGATGATGCTGTTTCTGACAGAATTAAGAGACTTTATGCCGTACTATACTGTGCAAACCAGTTCCAGAAAGTACAGGAAGTTCACAGTTTATTGGTCTTTGCGAGAAATTTTCTAAGTCCAAAAATTATCCCCCACAAAGGAGGCCTAGGATGATTGGTATAAAGTTTAGATCACTTTCGTGGCAAGTCCTCGGCCAAGTGCAGTATGTATTGATTTTGGGAAGGATCAATTGTAATAGACCCGTACTGATCACTTTCACAATGCCGGCCAGGGGTAATTCAAGGTTGATCTTGAGGACATGGCATCAAAGAACCAAATGACTCAGTCCAAACCACAAAATGTGATGGATTTGGGAACCATGAATTACCCCTGGCCGGCCTTTGTGAAATTGATCAGAGGGGTCTATTACAATTATAGATCCCTCCCAAAATCAATCATAGTGCACTTGGCCGAGAACTTGTGCCTTTAAAGTGATCTGACTTTTATACCAATCATCTTAGGCCTCCCTTTGTTGGCCTAATTTTTGGACTTAAAAAATTTCCACCAAAGACCAACTGTGAACTGGTTGGAGTTATTGTGATTTTCGTGACAAATGTTTTTCTGATGGTCAGATTTTACCTGAACCTTCTGAAAGGAAGTCATGTGGTTGCTCAGTCAAGAAGTCTTGTTTTTGGACAATTTTAATTCTCTCATCCAGTACGGTAGTGGATAAAGTCATAATTTCTTTCATTGATACATGTATGTTTTACAAAGAAATATACCTCTTGTAAAAAAATATTGGATGGCCAAAAATGCCCTCCTTAAGTAATCTAAATAATTCAACACTGTGTAAGCTGTGACCTTGATTTTTAGCTCACTGGGGTGAGCTATTACGATGGTGCAGCGTCCGTCGTCCGTCGTCGTCCGTCGTTGTCGTCCGTCGTCGTCGTTGTCCGTTAGCAGGGCACGTTTCGTAACCGCTGGAGCTATTGATCTGAAACTTGGTACATATATACCCCTAGGTCAGATGACCCACGACACCAAGTTTGGGTCCCATTCGACTCTCAGTTTGGCCACCAGGTGGCGGAAACCAAAAACACAAAAAGTGCAATAACTCCTGAACTAATGACTAGATCATCTCCAAATTTTTATCATAGGTGTAGCTAATAAGGATACATAACATATATAACGGGTTTTTGATTTGACCTACTTTTCAAGGTCACAGAGGTCAAAGTTCGACAAAAGTGACGAACCTGCCACAGTTTGTCATTATTTCACCGAGCAACTTCATATCGTGCATAAACATGCATTGGAGGGGTACCTTAAAAAATACCAAGTTTCGGCCCGATTGGACATCCAATATGGCCGCCAGGTGGCGTAACCTGAAAATCAAGTAAGTGCTATTACTCAGGAACGGCTTGACGCTGAGTGCTCAAATTTGATATTTACCTCCATCTAGATGACCTTTACATCCATGTTGAATTTCGGCCTGATTTGACTTCAAACATGGCCACCAGGTGGCGTAACCCAAAAATCATCAAAGTGCTGTAACTCAGGAACGCCTTAACCCAGAGCGCTCCAATGTGCTATGTGGCCCCCTGCAGATGACCTTTATGTCCATGTGAAGTTTCGGCCCGATCGGACATCCAATATGGCCACCAGGTGGCGTAACCCGAAAATCATCAAAGTGCTGTAACTCAGGAACGACTTGACCCAAAGCGCTCCAATGTGCTATGTGGTCCCCTGCAGATGACCTTTACTTGCATGTGAAGTTCCAGCCCGATCGGACATCCAATATGGCCGCCAGGTGGCATAACCCAAAAATCATAAAAGTCTTTTCTGGGAATGACTTGACCCAGATTGCTCATAACTGTATGTACCTCCCTCTGTCATTAGACTATTATGTCCAACCCAGTGAGCACATGGTCCATGGACCATTTCATTAGACATGATGCAATAATATGGTTATTAAACATCTGATGTAAAAAAATCAGCCCGGCGTAAAGGGTTGAATAATTTTGACATGAAAAAAATTCACATGAAAAAATTGATGCGAGACTGAAATAAATACCGGTACTATGGGGTGGCACAAGAAATAGAGCGTCAAACTCCCTTTCAAGTACAAAAAAAGGCCGATTTCACAAAGGGCATTTAAGACTTAGACACATGTAACTTCATCAAATGCATGGTGGAAGTGCATGCATAGTGAAGTTACACGTGTCTTAGTCTTAAACGCCTTTTGTGAAATCGCCCCCAAATCTGTACCATGTACACTGAAAATCGTGTGCTTCCCAGTCCAGCATTAAATTATTATACAAGAAATGTTGATTCTTTTGTAATTTCAAAACTCTTCAACATTCAGGTGTAAAATTTTTACATGAGATGGTTAATATCCATGTTATTGCATGGCATCAATATCAGCTTTCTAGCTTGCATAGTGTTGAATTTTTTTAAAAATTACTTTGGGGTCATTTCTTTGGCCATGCAATATGACTATATTATATACTGCTGTTACTGATATTTTATCAGACAATCAAGATATTGAACTTTCTTTTCCAGTGTGATTCCCTCATTGAGGGTGATGTTTTCCTGCTCACGTGCTATCTTCTTTGATGATCAGTCGCCCTTAATTGCCTGGCAGAGAGGCACGTAATTCATGTGGTTTATTTCATTGAGGTGATTTTACTGACAATGAAAAGTTATCTGTGGATGAGCAGGGAAGCAGTTGTTTTTTTAACCATTCAACCAGTATTGTTGTGCCAGTTATTTGCATTACCGGTTCTGTCAACTTATTTTGATGCTGCCTAAAGGCAAGTTATTGTGCCTTACCAGTAATCTGTTAAGTTGTAATTTGATAAAAATATGAGTGGTGGGTGATACAATGTTTTTGTCACCCACACTGTATGGTTTATTTTTTTAAGTAAAATGATGTTCAAAATAATAGTGTTGTTTGTGTTTTTTTTAGCATGAGACCACAATTTCTGAGTGGGCTCCAAATGCCAGCGGAACATGTGATTAGTGCCTGCTCCATGGTTATTTTACCCATGTCCCACAGGTAAAACTGGGGACATGCTGGTTGAAAAAGTAACTCTAACCCGTCCCTCGTAGGTAATTTCAACCTACCACTTAATTAATCTGAACCCACTGAGCCGGAAATTTTACCATTAAACATGGGTAACCTTAACCCAAATTGAAGAGAAATGTTTCCAGATTCATATGCAATTTTTGCCCACTGGCAGTGGGCAATTTATACCCACAATCGTGGGCAATTATTGCCTTTTGATACCCACAGCCATATGTGATTTTTGCCTGTAGCGCTGGGAAAATTATACCCATCAATTGGTAATGATTACCCAATTAGCTGGGACTGACTTTGCTCATTACTGAAGGTAATGGTTACCTGGAACCGTGGGTAAAACTGGGGACAAGCTTACTCGGTGGGTACAACCTATTTACCTACGGGAATAGGTGAGATTTACCCGCGGGTCATGTGCAAATAACCTACGGGACACCCTCCAGTTTTTACAGTGTAGTTAGTTAAACTCACGGGGAGAAGGAAAATACATGCAGGATCTTAGGAAAAGGAGCGGTGGTTGTTTATTTGTCCACTTCTTGATCCCCCCCAAAATGAAGGAAAACAACCAAAAACAAATCCCTTACTCTAATAGCATATGCAAAAACAAATCCCTTACTCTAATAGCAAAAACAAATCCCTTACTCTAATAGCATATGCAATGGACAAAGCCAACGTTAAAGGAAATTGATAAAGCTTGTGATCACTGAAGGATTAAAAAATAGCGGTTTTTGTTAAGTTTGATACGGCCGGTAAATCGATGGCGACCGATAGATTTCTTTGGTGATAAACGCTGCAAGACAATTATAACAGATCGTTCCATTTTTCATGTTCAATTCGCAAAATAAAAGTAAAAGTGTGTTGACAAAGGCCTAAACTGCTAATAAACTTTATATTTTCCTCTATGGAACATGCTAAAATAAGGACTGACAGAATCATTATTAAAGGGAGACTCCACTCATTGGGCGAGTTCAGGAATCTTGGTGTGTTATGTGTTATGTGTTAGTGTAACAGATCTGTCAGTGTTAAGCCTAGTTTATACTTCGACGCACGACCGTCGCCGGCGACCGACGCGCGTTCTTGCGTTCGGCGCCGACCCCGTCGTGCGATTTGGTCGGCGTCCGATCGCGAGGCTGTTATTACTGGAGTCGTTTCATAACGGGTCGCCGTCGCTAAAGTACGTTGGACTATGAATCAATTCCGTGAAGTCGGCGTCCAGATTTGATCGGGCGTCGGACGCCGATGGTCTTGCGTCGAAGTATAAACTAGGCTTTAGTGTTAACCTGGACCCCTAAACAGCATGTCAGACCGTGCTCTAGTTAACACCGTGTTAACATGATGTTAACATGGTGCTAACAGCTTGTTGACACGGTGTTAACATTTCCCAGTAATCTGTAGACTTGCCAGGAAATGATTCACTGAAACTCACAGACTTGCCGCACTGCTGTCCCATATCTGATGTGTAACATGCCTTGCTCTCCCTTGATTTCGCTATGCATGAAACTCGTCAGTTATCTCCTCTAACTGGCCTACAGTCAATCTGATGTGTACCTCGGTGGCTAGGAATTTGTAGCAGACGTTCGAACATGGTTATCAGCCCTTTCTAAATGTTCTACGGCTATAGCTTGCATAAAATCTTCGAATAACATCTTGAAAAGAAGGTCTATCTCCAAGTGAAAACAAGACGGCTGACTTACTTGACAGATCTGTAACACATAGAATTCTGAACTCGAGACGGTGTAACACCTCCTTAATCACTTAGCGGTTAGTGTTAATGACTTTTATATCAAAACAGGAATAAAACAACCAAGGGATTGCATTTGTAGAGGCCGATTTACTGATCATTTTTCTGAAAACCGGGAGAAGATACCTGGTGGAATAAAAAAGTTATTAGAGAAATTCCCTTAACAGATCTGAGGTTGCTGTGATTNATGCGCCCAATGGAGTGTCATAGGGAGGGAGGGCGGGCGGGGAAAAGCAACCGAGAGGAGTTCTCTAACCCGCATCCCCGTCGGCCCCATCCAGAATACATCTGACACGCCTCTCCCTTCGCCACCGCTTGTCCGATATCCTCATTCGAAATGACCACGATCGAAGTTCGCGATTTCGCAAGATCACTCGTGACCTTAGCAGTTCCCGAGTGATCAGCGAAATCTCTCACTTCTCCTTGACGATAAAGTATTGGGGATGAGAGGCATTCGCCAGAAGCCTCTCCATCCACGATACGCGACCAATATACAACCCCCGATAATCACTCTCCCAATACTCAATCTCCCAATACTCAATCTCCAAATACTCAATCTCCCAATACTCTTCCTCCCAATACTCTTCCTCCCAATACTCCCCCAAAACTCTCCCCAAAACTAAAAAAAAACCGGAACAAAAACCTCTGGGAGTAACTATTGATCACAAGAAAACCAATGCCTTTTTAATTATTCTTCAGTACTCAAACATTCTAAAAACCTCGGGTCTCTTCGGTTGGAGCCAGGGGCCCCAAATCCAATAACACCGGCGCCCATAAATACCTTGCCTCGGAGGCTCCCGGCCCCAACCGGTGGAAGGGGTAAACCCCTCCCTAGGGAATTAGAATCCCTCGGTCGAAGCCGAAAGCAACCAAAATCGAATTATATCCCTTTGTAAACCCTTCCCAACAAACCGAACTGGCGTCGCCTCTACCAATAAGACTTTCCATTCACACACATAAAAATAAGCCAATGCCAACAAACGAATTATATAATGTAATATGATTCCGCTCCCTTTCAAACCCGTGCACCCAACTGTTTCGCATTGCTACCCCACCTGATTGTACTGAGCACATACAAGCATGACAAGAGGTGTACAATACAATACCAGCCATAGAGAGGACTGCGATATCTTTCTCAATACAGCCCTTGCGCAGCTCTCGTCCCTACACAGCAGAATGAGTGAACTTTGAATAAATATGTCATCCCTTCCTCGGCCATAGGCCTATAACATTTTAATGTGACCTGTATATAGCCCTTGCAATCCGTCGCAGAGCATTAACACTCTGGCATCATTAATACCATTCCGGCATGACCACCACGCCATTAGCTCTCGCACCACACGAGTACCGGTAGTAATAATATCACCTCAAGGCATGACCACCATGCCGGCATGACCACCATGCCTTAGCTCTCGCACCACACGTAGAGCATTAATATCACCTCTAGGCATGACCACCATGCCTTTGCTCTCGCACCACACGATGAGCTTAAAATCACGGGTAATAGGAAGGGAAGACATATTACCTAGTACAATGCTGAACAGAGCCCGGAGAGAGACCAACCGCCACGGCCGAGTTCCTCATTCGAAATGACCACGATCGAAGTTCGCGATTACGCAAGATCACTCGTGACCTGTGGTGGTTCATTTTCCTTTCGCCACATGACCATTTTGCTACATCCGTTTCGCTACATTGTTTGCTCGTTTCGCTACATGATTGAACGAGTGCGCTTCTCTCCTATGCATGCGAGCGGTCCCGGCCTTACAACAATTAGTGCATCGTAACACTGTCTCATAGGCCTAGAAAAGGCCGGCTATGTAAAATAGGTGACAATAAATACAAATATATATACATGGGCTTGGTCGTCTGCTACGTTTGTTTTATTTCTTTCTATTTTAAATTCAAGTAACGATAAAATACATTGTGTAAGGGGGTTAGAAATTAACTCTGTACCACTGACTGAATAAAAATGTGCATGGATGGATCATGAAATTTTTAATCGTACCGCCTGACTTGTTCGCCGAGAATGATGCGGCGATTTAGTACCTGTACACAGACTGATAGGCCCACCAGTAGAAAGATTCAGATTTGTAAGATTGGCCTACTCTTGAGGAATTATCGAGCCATTTGGAACAATAACGAGGCGTGGTCAGGTCAACGCTATCAACTGGTGATCGTCACCTTCTAGGCCTGAAGACATGATCTAAAGAAGATGAGTTTCACTTTTTATTAACATCGGAAATTATTCCTGTCTTTGTAATAAAAGACATCAGGCTAAAATTGTCCAGGCATAGTATTTCCCATACTGTTAGGAAGTTTTCAAAAATAAGGGCTAATTGGACTTTGCGAAATAAATTTTGACTTTTGCGTGAGGTTATTTAGGCCTGTAGACACTGTTTATCCAAGCGCTTAGCCACCCAATCCAACCCCGATGTCGTAGCACGTGAAGTTTGACTTTTCGCGCCAAAATAGCGCGCTATTTTCACAAGCGCTCTACCCTCCTTAGTGTAGTTATCACCACTCCTGGGCATCACAGATGAATTCGTTTGGTACGAAATGTGAACTTTTGTCCGGAACCAACCATAGAAGTTTTAATTGGAGAAGATCTGATGAACCTCTGTGTAGTTCTTCGGAAAACAAACCTGAGTGGGTGCTGTCAAACGTGGGTTCGTTCTTAGCTTGTCGGCATATGTGCATGGAAAAATGAATGCTTTTATTTGTATAAGAAAATCTGTGACTGCCTTTATTTCTCTAAAATACCGTATAAAAACTTCTTCTCAGGCTGATTCATTTGGACACCCGGTATATTTATTTAATATTTCATCTATAAAAAAATCTTCCACCCGGCGTAAAAAATATGCCCAGGTATTTTTTATGCGGCGCAAGATATAGGCAAAATAGGCTCATGCCTATCAAATCGAGTATCAAAATGTAAGCTCAAAAATTCGAAATAAGGCCACACTTTTTTTATTTATTGGATTACGGATCCGCCCCCCAGGTTTTTTGAAAATGTTGAAAAAAAATAAAATTCCCGATGGTCTATTTTGTGTTCTTGTTTTTTTCCCGCGGACCACTAGGTGCAATGTAAAAGATATTTAAATGCTGACGCCCTGTATTTTCAGGATATAGGCCCCTATGTAGGCCCTATCTCTTGTTCTACTGTTGCATCAATAAAAGGTTTTATTTCCTTTTTACCACATTTCACTTTTTTTATTCCCTCCCCCTTGAATTTCTGTGACGCATAGCACGTAACACTAGGGAAAAAATTAAAAAGTCAAAGATTTTTGTATTTTATTTTTATTTTTATTCCCTCCCCTCCTACATAGGTTTTGGCCTGAAAAATCCGTAATCCAATTAATATAAAAAGTGTGGCCTAATGCTAAATATCGAAATTTTGCAAAACATCTGGGGGGGGGNATTCATGGGAACTGTGCAGCAAGACTTCAAACTTCCAATAAGGTGAGATAGTCCACATACTGTCCTCAGCTTCCATGGCTCTAGGGTCCGAATTGTGGTTGACCACACTCAACAACAAACCGCAAATCAAGGTCACCTCGCCAAATTGCTAGTGGCATATACTGCCGAATTTATTTGTCTGCTGACTAAACAATCGGCTTACTGTTTAACCCTGTAAAAGTATTTGGTCATGTTGGTGGTCAGCTCTCAGTTGAAAATTTCAGGTATCTCCAGGAATACACCCCTTTAGGAACAGCCGGTGGTATCTATCATTTCCGCGACCAAATTCTTGCCGGTAACCCGGAGTATTTCTTCGTCTTGAATTCCGACGTCTGTTGTGATTTCGTACTTGGGAGTATGCTGGAGTTCCACAAAGAACGAGGAAACGGGTTGCATTTTACAATCATGGCTACTGAGGTATGATTTGATGTTAACCCATTGAGTCCCAGAGGCAAAATTAGGCTTTTTAAAATGACTCAAAATGATGACACACACTTATGTTGGAAGAAAGAACTGAAATTACCATCAATATAGACTCACGAGTTTAGTATTGCCGTACATTTCAACAGGCCGCCAGACAACAGGCGCTACAGTATGGTTGCATGGTCGAGAACAAGGAAACCCACGAAGTCCTCCATTATGTTGAAAAACCGAGCAGTTATGTCAGCCCCAGTATTAACTGCGGGATATACCTGTTCTCGCCTGAGATCTTCCAACATATCCGCACCGTCTTCCAAAAACACCAGGAACAGGATTTCAAGTAAGTTGCATTTGCTGTAAAAATGGCAGACAATGGCATTCATATAAACAACTGGTCCAAAACATTTGTTTAAAGCACATAGCTTCTTCTCTATGTCAACTTTCCGTTTCTGTATCAGCCATCTTTCGTTTGTACCATTTATTATTTCTCGATAAGCTTCCAAGTTTCCAAATCTTCTGTTGGAATGTACGTCCATTTCTTTTGACTGATTCTACCAATACTTTTTCCCTCTGGTACCTCTTTCTTTACAAATCAAGTTTTCACCACATGTATCATAAAGCTGACCCTCCACTACAAAACCAGTGTTAAGTCACACGGAAAATGTGCCTAAACGTACTGACATGACACCAGGAGATAAAGACAGAAATAGAATCACTCAGACTTCACAATAGACAGACAATACTGAAATTGACAAATAATTAGGTCCCAACTTGCTAAACTCAGAGCGACTTACGACTGATTTTGTGGTCGTGGGTACAAATATGTATAGTGATTATACACCTGAAATTTTGTATCTTATACTGTACTTACATGTACACCTGAAATTTTGTGGTTACAATTACATGCCACTTGTAAAATATACATGTGCAGTGTAATATACACCTGCAATTTTCTCATATTTTCTCGCATAGAAATCATTGCACATGTGTCGGTGAAATTGTCAGTGTCATCCAGAATCAGATTGGAGGTCCTGAAAATATTAGGGGTCGCTCCCTTCGTCGCCGTGCAGTGACGAAGGAAGCGAGTGCTAAGAATGTCTGATATTCTCAGGATGGTTCGGCGGGAGTAGGCCTACAAGAGCCCTCCCTGTATTAGGTGCAGTTCTATCAATCTCTCTTCAATTCTAATTTCAGCTTTGATAGTTTGGACTGGGAGAGGTTTGTTCCGTAACTATTGCATCATCGTGTAGTCTGTCAGCTTGGGCATAGAAAATCAACTATCGGTATGAATACTGTAAACCCCAACAAATTTGCAGCCCCTAAACTCTCGTTTTGTTTAGAAATCATTATGAAGTGCCTTAAAAAAATTTGCATTTTGATGACCATGCAACAGTAATTTTGAGTAACGTTTGTTTTCTGCAGCCTTATGTCAGCGTATTTTGTGAGTCACAAAAATCGGAAAAGTTAAGGGAAGGCCCGCAAATATTTTGGTGTTTACAGTATTTCAGTGGCACATATTGAGCTATTTCCTTAACACAAGGCTTTGGCATAGCTACTTATTTGCCAGCAACCCCAACATGCATAAATTAATTTTTTATCACCGTACAATATCGGCCGGGAGTATCGGATGTTGATTTTCTAAGTCTACTTGTTATTGTCCTGCATCATTGTCTTATTGATTCTGGTATCTGGTATGCTCCCATTCTATTTCAGCTTGTTGTGAGTACAACACAAA
>NMRB01002025.1:32352-52127 GCA_002633025.1 Notospermus geniculatus | reverse complement strand
TTTGCACACCTGTAGTTTATAGTTGGCACAAAGATGTTCCATTTTCTCCCAATTTTATGTGTTGTTGGTTATTTTGTCTTTATTTACAAATAATAATGCTACAGATGAACTTCTGTGCCACCTGATAAACCCTTGCCAGTGCTTCAGCTTGACATCAGAGGAAAATGACTTTTGTAGACAAATCTTTGCCTAAAAGCCATATACCCGGTAATAATATTGGGCCTAATGATTTCTTCTAGTTTATGATGGTCGCAATGGCGGCCATATTGGGAATGCTCACACATACCTAGTCTTCCGTGTTGACCATCTGAATATCAGCATGAACTGTTTTCAGCATGAACTTTCATATTACGGCCGAGGATGGATGGGATACAATCTTTGGAAAATCACTGATTTTTCAGTCTTTGGTGTACCGGCAAATTTTTGATATCGTTGGTCTATTTTCGCATGGAGTTTGTTTTGCATGATATTTTGATAGGAAGTTTACTGAAACCTTATTTTCAAAAAGTTGACTAATATTCTTGGCATGAGAGTCATTACCGGTATATCATTGATTCCATTTGGCATTTTGTGAATGCATGAGGTTTTCTTGCTCTTACACAGCTTTCTGCATGCAGTGCATGGCGGCCAGTTATTAATGAAGTGCATGTGTACATACCACCGAATAAAAAACCCCACAGGACACAGATTCTAAAAAAAGAATATTAAGAAGTAGGCCTACCCTGGTCTGTGCCTTGAATATTCACGCGTGATTTATTTCAGCTCGACGTTCACCAACCCTAATAAGGATCGCATCATGCTTGAGAAGGAGATCTTCGCACCGCTTGCCGGGACGGGGCTGTTGTTCGCCTACCATACTAACAGATTCTGGAGTCAGATAAAATCTGCTGGGTACGTTATGATAACACTAATGAATATGAAGCTTCCCACTGTAATACAGTCTCAAAGTGCCTCACATACTGCCCCAGTCTCTCCAGAGACATTTTAGGGGAACTCAAAGAGCAGCTCATTCAGTGCATCACTTGATCCTCTCAGATGAGTCCAAAATATAATGAAATGTTTGAAATTGAGCTCAACTTTGATGTGTCTGTTAATGGTAGTGGTACCTGCATATGCTATCGTAGAATTTTCTAAGATTTATCACCGCCCAAATGCTTCTATAATATAGGTAGTTTGTCCACGCTGATGCAGATGTATCACTCTATTTCATAAACACGTCTTTCCAATTCCAATCATTGTCTTCCATTCACTTCCAGCGCTGCCATTTACGCAAATCGTCATTATTTAGCCATCTATCAAGAGAAACATCCCGAACGCCTGGCTAAGAATGTCGACGGCAAACCAAAGATTTTTGGAGACGTGTTCATCCATGAGACAGCTACAGTCCACCCAACAGCTGTGGTAAGATGCAGTTTGCAGTGTTCCCCATCCTCGCACCCACGGTCTTCACACCCGCTCCCCTTCCCGCACTTGTTAAGAGGGGTCTGACCGTAAATGACCTGAGATTCTCATGATGTATTACCCCAGGCCCCAGCTGTTGAAGAAAAACCTCTCATTACACGTAAATATGTGGCTTATTGCATGTATTTTACGATCGACTTGGGCCCACAGCTAACAAATCCACTATTTTTTCAGCTTGGTCCAAACGTCACCGTCGGGAAGAATGTAACCATCGGTCCAGGAGTCCGAATCCGCGAGTCCATGGTCCTCGAGGGGGCCACGCTCAAAGACCACTGCTGCGTTCTGTACAGTATCATTGGTTGGAACTCTTCAGTTGGTCCTTGGACCCGCATCGAAGGGACGCCAAACGATCCCAACCCAAACAAACCGTTCGCCAAGCTTGAGACGAAGCCTCTGTTTAATCACGATGGCCGTCTGAATCCGTCCATAACAGTCCTTGGTGAGTCCGATACTGTGTGGTCCAGAAGTAATGGAGCCATGGTGGTGTAGTGGTTTGGGTGTCCGAATAGCAGTCAGACGGTCCCGGGTTCGAATCCCACTGGGCGTGAGACTTTGGGCAAGTCTCTTTGCCTCACTTCGGTCCAATTCAATGCCTGGCGGACTCATTCATGGTTGATTGAGCACCAATCAGGAGAATTTTATATTGTATTTGTCCGCTAGAAATTTGCTGTAATCTTACGGCTGACTGCTCCTATAAGTGGGCATCCCCTTGGCACGAGAATTTTGCATGTTTGCCAAACAATAATCTTATGGGCTATCAGAGTGGCAGTGCCATCTCTCGATTTTCTTTCAGATTTACCAGCCATCCTTATTTCATAAAAGATTCCCTTTCTATTTTTCCAGGATCTGACGTTCAAATCCCCGGCGAAGTCGTCGTTCTCAATTCCATCGTGTTGCCAAACAAGGACCTGCTTCGGAGCACCAAGAATCAGATCATTTTGTAAAAAAATTTAAACATTTTGTGAGATTTGGTCACAAGAAGAGATTATATCCTGGTATTATGGGCATGTGATGCTGCATATCCCTCATACTTCCATTGCAATTTAACGTACAAATCCGGACGTTTTACAGAAACCGGGCATTCACAGGAAAGCACTACCGGGTAGCTGAGAAGATTCAAATGCAGGCCTACCCATGTGACAGGTTTCAGGTGTACATGTATTTCACACCTCTCAGAATGAGTTCCAGAACTGGCCAGTTTACTAGTCAGGGTAGAAGCAAAGGGAGTTATATTATGTACTTTTCTATTTGGGACCCGGTGAAAGAGGGTACATGTATATGTACTTTTGGTTTGGGGACTTAGTGAAAACAACTGATATGCATATTGAGATATGTGTGCGTGAAGTACGTTTTCAGACGATTGAGAGGCATGTCTGATGTAACAAAGCTTCAGAATTGCAATGGTGTATTGTGAAAATACAATCCGAATTTGGGTCAGAAAATGTATCAAAGTTTGCTATTTATTTGTAACCTGCAGTTTTACTGAGAGTACCTCAGTTGTCTACGAATGTAAGAATTCACCTAGTCATGCAGGGATTTCAAGAACCTGAAGTTCAAGAAATTTTTTGAGGGACTGTCAAGAACTGCTGAGGACTTAGCTCATTTCTTAACTGTACATGGTATTTTTCAAGAAAAGTAGACGGTTGAATAAAATATAACTTTCTAATAAAAGGTTTCTTTTTTTTGTTGTGTGAAACCTGTTTGGGTCAAGTAGACTATAGAGCTTGTGCAATGGCTCATTTTGACCCACGGTCCACCATGCTGAAGTCGACGATAAAGTGAGCCACGTGCAGATCACGTCATGGTTGAAGTCACACACATTCCACTTGTGCTAACGATGAAGTGCACCACGTCGTCGATGACGACAATTTGACCGTCCTTAGATGTGGATTTTTCTGTAATGATGTCATCTGCACAAGCTCTATTGTGGGCCAAGTGGTGGGAAGTGACACATCTCCATACATTGCCGTTTATTCCGTGCACACACTCGGAACATTTCCCAAGGCTTGGGCCACATGTTCAAGGACTGGAATGCATTCAGAAAATGTATTTCACCAAAGAAGATATAAACATCAACAAAAAGTACATACCTATATCTAGGTCCTCCAGTGGCCAGATTCTTGAATGAGCTCTCGAATTCTTTAATCCAGAAAATTCAATTATTCACCAAAATTTCTTCAAAGAGACCGAATGAATTTCACACAAGGAGTTTTTGACTCCACACTCCCATATATCCTCTCATTGAATGAACTACATTCTGTGTTCCAAGGCCTAGACCTGGTGACATAACGGGCCTACAAACAGACAGTCTTGGATGATGTAATCGCATTTAACCAACTGAGGCCATTCAGTGTGATGTACCGGGTAACTCTGGCAAACTTCCCTGGACCAAGACAATTATGACCCACTCAAGCAAAAGTAGGCCCTTGTCACAACCGAGGAAAGAATTAACGGCATTGTTGATGTAGCATAATAGCTGAAATCATTGATTTCTGCTGAAATGTACGTCTGCAGGTTGACAATAGTAGTGGACAGCAGTGATAACAGTTGAGTAAACTGATCACCTGTGACAGGCCCCTGGTTTGGGTGGAGCAGGTCACATTTTTGAAGTTGAAGACCTTTCTAACAATGATGGTAGCCTACTGGTTCTCCCACAATGACGTCATAGCCATTCATTGGCCAAGCATGATATAACACTACCAAACGCATCCTCTCAGACTTATTGTTGTACCAAAGCTTTTGTGCCCATGGCCCGCTTGACCAGCTTAGCATGCCATTGAATTTATTAGACCACCATCTTTATTGGACAGGTCTACAAGCCCAATAAAAACACGGAGAAAAAAATTCTCTGCATCTTACCAACATTTTATTAACAAGTGAAGCACCTGTACAATATATACATGTACATTCTAGGTACACTATACAGTGCACATGAGGAGGTCAATTCCTAAACACTAGATCCACCAAAATTCCCTCCAAAAATTCAGCTTAATGTCATTTCTTGAATACTTCTACTTCAATGAGTATATTACCAAATACAGTAAAATCTCATGGAAATAAAGTAAATTGTCGGCAAAACGACCCTGGATTTTAGTGATACAAATACATGTACACTGTAGGCCTACTTTCATGACTTTGGGACTACTCTTCAGGCCTGTTGACTGGTAGACTTGCTTGACCCTAAATGAGTCAATAGGCCTGTTCACAGTACACGACGGAGTCCGTTTGATCCAGTTCGAGGCCAGTTCACTTACTTTTTGTACCATGAAAAGGGAAGGACAGTACAGGTACCATGGCTTTTTCACGGTACAGAAACCAAGTGAACTGGCCTCGATCTGGATCGAACAAACTCCGTGTGAACAGGGCCAAATGCTTGTCCACTCATCATATAACATCAAAACAAAGATTTGTCATGTTTGCAGTCTACTGATTATAATCAGGCCCTGCGTGTCTTACTTGTTTCGTGTTGAGTAGTGTTGCTATGGGTTTGTCTAATCAGCTAATCAGTGTTCTCCAACTTCTCTGACATTTGGTGTGGCGGTATCCGGGCTCCAGCAGCCCCCCAGAAAAATTTGGTGTAAGTTGGGCTGAGATGCGATCTCCTGCGTTCTGGCGAACGAAAAACACAGTCCAATTTTGCGAGAAATATCATTTTCATACGGCCAGAAAACCGCCGAATCCCGACGATCTCAGTGGCAGCATCATGCCAATCTTCGAGAATGTCATATGCATGCAGTTCCCACTGTATGGTTGCTTTCAGACAGAGCGTAACTGGGGAGTTAAGTTTACTTTTGTCAGCTGTGGAGGGAGATTTTTGGTGTGGCGGCAGATTTTTTTGGTGTGGTAGGGAAGGTCTGTTCCAGGTTTAGGTTGGTGGCAAAGAAATTTGGTGTGGCGGTGTGTACCCGTGGTATAGGAGTTGGAGAACACTGGCTAGTAACATACACTGATACAGGGTCTTCTCAACTCTACGTCCTCACTTCAGTGCACTTTAGGCCGGATTTACATAGAAGTATAGGCCTACGGTCCACAGACACGCGCGCGAACAAAGGTTTCACGGTCATCAACCTTTTGTTAGGCCATTATTCGCCCGTGTGTCCGTGTACCACCGTATACCTCAAATGTAAACCCAGCCTTATATGACTGTGTTCAGTGCACATTCAACAGCTGTGTTCAGTGCACATTCAACAGCTGTGTTCAGTGCACATTTAACAGCTGTGTTCAGTGTACATTAAATAACTGCGTTCAGTCCATATTCAACAGCTATGTTCAGTCCACGTTAGACAGCTGTGTTCAGTCCATGTTAAACAGCTGTGTTCAGTGCACATTAAACAGCACTGTTCAATGAACATTACACAGCTGTGTTCAGTACACATTAAACAGCTGCGTTCAGGCCACATTCAACAGCTGTGTTCAGTGCACATTAAACAGCCGTGTTCAGAACAAAGATCAACCAATGCCATTAAATATGACAGGTTGCAATAATGCTTGTAAGTAAATTTTTCTCCTGGTAATTACGGTACTGTTCATATCAAACCAAACACTAGTAATAGTATCACCCGCAAACGGCTGGAAAATTATCTACCATACATGTACCAGCAACAACAGCACAGTCACACTGTAACATGGATAAACTAACAAAAATAGTAGCACATTAAACTGGCTTCCTGCAAATTGGATATTGGTGCCGGATCTGATTCCTAGCATAAAATTGGGGCCAGATCTGACTTCTGGCATCAGCTCAATTGGTGCCACAATGCCCGATCTGAATCCTGGCATAATGCTGAATTGGTGCCAGGTCCAAGTCCTGGCATAATGCTCAATCGGTGCCAAAAACGACTCCTGGCATAATGCTCAATCGGTGCCAGATCTGAGTCCTGGCATAATGCTCAATTGGTACCAGATGAGATCTGACTCCTGGCATAGTGCTAAATTGGTGCCAGATATCAAGTCCTGGCATAATGTTCAATTAGTGCCAGATCTGATCTCTGGCATACATGTACGGTAAAGCTCAATTGGTGCCAGATCTGAGTCCTGGCATAATGCTAAATTGGTGCCAGATCTGATTTCAAGATTAGAGGTCTGTATTTAAATAATTGAGAATTAATGTTTGTGGCTCATACACTCAATACATGTACATGTAATGAATCGGAGACCGAATTCACATTGCCACCGGACGACTTATACTGTAAATGTTAGCATGGATTTCAAATGTAGGCCTACTTTCAAAACATTTTGAATACACCGTCAATGGCGATTCATGCCATTCTTACCTGGGCATCACTTTTTTAGCACAGCTACCAATAGCTGGAGAACAAGGTGCTACCACACCTTTATCAGAATGCAAAATGGACTGTTGCGGATGAGTTCAGTTAGACGTACCCACATGGATTGATACACACATCTATTGTGAATTGTTCTAAAAAATATGAAGGCAGAACTACATGTATAGAAAAGCTTCAAGCGTGCTATGTTTAGCTACACGACAAAAACACTGCAGCTCTAAGTCATTACGTTTTGGTCCTACATAAGCAGATGAAATTTAATTCAACCAAGGACTTGGATAAGTAGAGGCTAAAATCTCTATTTTACAAGATAAAGGGGTAATTCTCTTCAAATGTTTTACATTTTTTTTGCATTTCTAACCAGCACTTCTAACCAGAAGGGGCTGTTCATTTTCGTCAATTGAGGAAATTGAGTTGTGATCCTTGAGAAAATGGAAAAGGTTATGAAGCTGCAAATTGCAGCGATTATTCTGTACAGCACAAGAAATATTCCCTGCAATTTGCAAGTGCAGAGCTTTTTCTGTTTTCCCAAGGATCACAATTCAGATTCCTCAAGTGACGAAAACGAACAGCCCCTTTAGCTCTGTGTATCTGCGATCATGTTCAGCTAGGCCTACTCGGTAAAATACTGTTTTTCCTTCAGATATCTCTTCATAGGCTGCGGGAGGGGTAAATCCTCAATGTGATCATATCGTACATGCTTCAACAGGACAAAACGACACGCGTGCTGCAGCGATCGCATCACCTCAAAGCGTGAAATTGGATACAGCAGAGCGACGGGTGATGGCGGGTGCCCGGGGGCATGTGGACGGAGGAAGTAGAGGAATTTTCCATTGCGGGAAAACTCCATGGCTCGTTCGATGAACTCGATGATGGACATCCGACCGTGGGAAACTGGCTGAGACCAGAAGCCAAATGTGCCTGAAAATATGGAAAAATTTTTTGTTAATTACACTAATTGGACGCATCATTCGTGCACATTTTCATACCTGGACTTCTACATTAACTCCACATCTTTGCCACTTCAGGAACCACTGGTCCTCAATTTCATTTCTGGACTGAGCCTGAGCCTGTTTTGAATTCAACCAGGACAGGCAAATTTACACTACAAAAGCAACCAAGCCAGATCCGGACCAAGCCAACACAGTCACCTGTAAAAACGTGCCAGTTGCCATGGATGTTTCATGGCAATGACGTAAAGGCTGAGGTTGAGTAGTTGACCAACGCACAATTCGCCCTGGTAAGCAAGCTACATTAGCTCCAGCTGTTTAGACCAGGCCTAGCAGAATTTTAACCGAGCCATGCTTGAACTGAGCCTAGCTCGAATTGCAGGGCTCAGCTCAGTTCCATTTGTCGCCGGGGCAAGCTGGCTAGACCCGTTTACACTTGGCAAAATTGTACCGGTACCAAACTGTGCTTGGTCCAGACCGAACATGCCGAAAATTCTGTAGTGTAAATGGGGCTTATGTTTACGTCGTGATCACCTACCATGGCAATGCTCAATCCGAGTATGATGCGTTTTCCCCTGTGATCTAAAACTAAGACTCAAGATATAGCTGTCATGAGAGCTGTCCCGCACCAGAAATGATCCATCTTTTTTACTGGCCAATTTTGCTTCTGCGTCTTCGAGATTGAGTGGACCCCAGTACCAGCCAACCTGAAAATTTGTAAAACAAAAATAAAATTGCTAATTTGACTAACATCACTCGTCCTGTATAAATTAAATGGCGAGAAGTTTTACATTCTGAATGCATCATGGATAAAAGGTGCAAAAATACGGATCAGGGACCAGTGAATTCAGCCGACTTCCGCTGGTTCCAGACCAGCAGATTCTTAAAAAGCATTGAATTTCATTTCTCTGCCTCAAGGCCTTAAAAACCAGTTTTTAGCTCATTGGCCTTGAAAAGGCCCTAATGCTCCGTTTTAGCACTGGTGTTTCTTCCTTTCTTTTGAATAAAAGTCCTAACAAAAGGCCTTGAATTTCATAGCGATCAGATCGGATTTTCCTGGAACCATTTCCCCCTTCCTAACATTAACAATTTTTCCTTCGTTGATAATAATAACTGCATGCTGGGCATGTCGGAAATACATCTATACATGTACTTCATACGTTAAAGTCAGCGTTTCTTCCATTTATTCACAAAATGTTGACCTTGATTTTGGCCTTGGAAAGCCTTAGAAGGCCTTGAATTTGCAGACTGAAAAGCTGCAGGAACCATGTCCTGGCTGGAATGTCCTCAAAATAATCTACCGCACATGCATTCTAATTCATCTCTTCACTTAATCACCTCAGTTGAAGTAGGAATGAAGTGCCTCGCTAGAACAACTGAATAACAAGAGGCCCATTGCGTTGGTAATAATTTACAAGTCCCAAGAGTTCATTATCTTCATTAATTCCTTCAGTACTCGGCCGTACACAATAAGATCGACCGTGATAACTCGACAATAGTGATTAGTTTTTTCTCCAAACCGCAGTTTGTCATCCTCTCAACTCAACATATTATACAAATTGATTTACGATAAGCACGGTTTGACATAATGAGATCATACATGGTGTATTAACTTCTATATGAATAACAGCAAAATGCACGTTTCATATACATGTATGACATATACACTCTATAAATGTGTCTAATGTATGGCATGCATAATCCCCTTCTTGGGCCATCACAAAGAGTTTAGCAGTTTCCTTAGCTACAGTGTACATGTACATTCTAATCTATGGGACCATGGGGACGAATGGACTGTTTACTAAATAGCGGAAGGTCCCGGGTTCGAATCCAGCCCAGGCCATACATGTATGTGACCCGATGGCAAAAGAAGTCCCATGTCGCTCAGAAGGTGGGCCTCAACGAACTAAGAAATAGATTGTTTCAGATTTCATAATAGACAGACAGTATTGAAACTGACAAACATTTGGCATTGGACATGTTAGAGCTGAAATACTCACCTCTCGTAAGCGGATCAGACTATCGATGAAGTTGCTAGAGTTATGTCCTTCTGAAATGGAAATCAAAGTACCCTTAGAATCTACATGTATAGAGATGTCTGGCTGATGGCCATCGGTGTCGGACGAAAGCCTAGTTTGAGAACTTATGTCTTGTACAGCTAGCACAGCAGTAGACCTTTCCAACAAAGATGGTAGTGTAGCAGTTCTCACCATATGACATCAGAAGCTTACTAATACCATTCAACGGCCACTGGCACGCTAAGCTGGAAAAGCGCGGACATGGGCACAAAAGTTTATGTAAAATAAAAGTCAAAGGGGATGCGTTTGGTCATGTTGGTAGTGTTACGTTTGTCATGCTTGGACGATGAATAGCCACGACGTCATTGGGAGAACTAGCAGGCCACATATTGTAATCATCAATTTTGAAAGATTTTCAAAGATATTCTGCGGATTTCACTACGCTATTCCAAAACTTACCTTTCTCGCTCTCTATCCCGCCACAAGCGCCAACTGTCGGCGATGTTGCAGAATCTCCATCTTCGGAACACAAGATTACCTCCTGTTCCTGAGGTGGCGGCAACGGGGGCAGTCTCCGCTGTGGGGGCTTCAGGCTCGACGACTTGTCCTTACTCTTACGATGAAAGATATTCCCGAGCTTTTGTTTTGGTTTAAAGAGGGCGCTTAGAGGATTTTTCTTCTTCTCGCGCGGCGGGACCGTCGGTGGTTTGTCTTTTGATCCTTCGTCGCTCGAGTCCGTGTGCTCCGATTTCCGTTTTTGTAGACTTGACGAGGCCGTGTCCGCGAGAACACTTGGTTGAATATGTCGCATGTAGTTCTGGGTTGGGCTACAGCTCAGTGGACGATGTTGTTCCTGCCGATTACTTCTGTCTTCCAAATGCCGCCAATCGCCAGCCGAATCCGACAACACTTCCTGTAGAGACATATGAATGGGTTCGTTCATGAGATCCTCATCCGAGAACGAACGATTATTTGAGTTCAACATCACTTGTCGGGGGACTGGCGGCGGCGGGTTGCTTGGCACAGACTGCATCGACTGATGTTTTGACGAATAATTTCGCTTCGGAACCGGCGGTGGGTTGTGGCTAGGAATATCAACCACTGAGTCGTCATTCATCCCTGGTTTCGATTTCGAAGCATTTTCATGGAAAATGGCGTCAGATATATAAGTCCGGTTTGCAAAATTCTGCGGTAACGACTTCGCTTTTTGTGATCTTGCGTAAACAGCGTTAGGTTTTTGGAGACTTTGACTATATCGTTCACAACGGGTCATCTCACCACTACTGCTACTCCGACTTTTTGTAATTTCCGTCCCGATACCGCTGTCCGATTCCGAATCCGAGTCGTAAAAGTTACCAGGAATGCCCGACGGATTAACTGGCCTTCCCGTCCCCGGGTCGAGCTGTAGACCGCTCGTACGAATGAATTTCACTTCGTCCCGATTGAAGCATAACGGGTGAAGTGTCCCGGAACTAACCGGCCGTAGTCCTGAGGCGATAGTTGGATTTTTACAAGGCGAGTTCATTTTCTTTCCCTGGCTACGCGAGCGACACATATCACAGATAGAATTATGTATATGGAAAAGGTTTGCACTCGCGGGATCGTCCGGCTCCGTCGGCAATGACAACGCATCCTCCCAGCGCCGCAGATCCTCATTCGATGCCGGTGAACGCGGGAACTCATCGCTGTCAATATACTCATTAGGAATTGCACGTTTTTTCTTATTCAGATTTGGAAGGTCGTCCAATGAATTTGCGCTGCTGCTAGACTCGCTATCACTCGAAGACCTGTTCTCCCGCACCCGCTGTTGGTTTCGATGCATGTATAATGAGTAGTTACGCTTGGGCACAGGAGGCGGGACATCATCCAATGTCTTTTTCGATGGTGCGTACCGACTCCGACTGGACTCGCAGTCACACCCCGTGTTCACACCAGAACTGATATCACATGTATCAACGTAAGTACGGTTATCACAGTACATTGACTTACTACGCCTTGCGGCCACACCTGCCGGAGGTGCAGCCGGCTTGACCCGCCGAGTCCGTACTCCTGCTTTATGCAGCGCATTTTCCACACGAACATCTTTCAGCATTGCATACGTTTCATTCTGCAGCGCCGCCGGTGAAGAAAACCTCAACTTCCCCGTCGGCCGTTCTGGTCTTGGCGGTACAATCGGAACCTGGTGTCCGCACGCAAAGTGTCGAAATTTCGGAACTGGAAGTGCGTTTGTTTGATGTGTCACAGACGGATCATTTTGAGGTATATTGAGTGATTTTGTGGGCGGTAATGGTGGTAGAGGATCGTTGCTTTTCCTCCGAGGCACGATCGGAGGCGGAGATTCAAGATTATTTACAGACAGCTCGGGACAACTGAAAGGTTTTGTTGACGTTGCTAAATTCCCCGATAAATCATTCCACACAGTCAGATCAGTGTTCCCTCCAACAATAGCACCAGTTTTGGAATCACCTGTCGCAGCAGTATTCGTCAAATTTGACACCATCGGTTCAGATTTATTACCTTCCTGGCCAAGACTGTTCAGTTCTGTCGGTTCAGATATGCTGCTACACCCGTTCCCTATGTTTTGAAATCCCCGAGACCGTAGAAAGTCCCCCATGGGTTCATCTGAACACGATCGTTTCACTAACTTCTTGACAACATTCGTTTCGACATTTGCAGGTGTCTTAATATGGCAGGAACAGCAACAGCGTCTAGTCTCGGAACTACTTTCAGTACCGGTACGTTGCGTGACGTCTGGACGAGCCTTACCGATTGTTTCGTCCTCGTCCATCTCAAAAATGATCAGGGGTACGTCTGTCTGGCTATCCATACTGCTGTTGTGTTTCTCGGCACTTTCTGCGCTGGTATCGTGCCGGCTGAATGCACCGTCAAGTCCATCAACTGCATCTCGATCACCCACGATGTTCTGGCCCTTCCCGCAACTGGCATCTACACTCCCTGCAAATTTTATGCCATCTGAGATCTTGAGTTTGTCCACGCTCTCCAAGCTACCATCAGGCTTCTCAACCTCTTCCGAGCTGTCCGCTAAGTTATTGTCATCACTTTGCTGGCCAGCATAATCCACGCACTCATCGACTTCTTTCGCAGGCAACTGAACAATCTCACAGCCATTTAGATTCAGTATTTTTGTCTCGCAATCAGGAGGAGTCCGGACACCGTCTGGATTGACTGGCTCATCGCCAATAAGAGTAATACACTTATTTCCTGTTTTCTTAAAGAAAACATTGTCGTAGTTTTTCACGATTGCATTTATCTCCGAATCAGCGGAGAATACAATTTGTTGGCCGCTGTCCTCGCCGCCGACCCGATCTCTAGTTGACACTTCTTGCAAATTTTTCTGGAGAATTTCGTGGTCAGCATCAGCAGTCCCAGTATCCATATTACTGACTTCCGAATCCGAGTATTTTGTATCATTCCGAGTATGAATATTTTGTACTCCAGTATCACTAACAGGCAAGTCTGTATCAGTACAGGAATTTACGCTGGCCCCAAGAAGTTCATTTTGACCTCGAGGTAACAAGGTACTATTAGAATCAACACAACTGGCAGAAAAACGCGAAGAAATTCCATGAGAAATTGTAACCCCACTAGGAGCATCGCCACTAGTAAGTAACGAACCTTCATTCTCTAAAGTATCTGTACTAGAATTCCCCTCTGTGTTATTTTTAACATTCACTTCCTGCATCTGTCTTGGGCCATTTCCCCAGTGATCCTCAGGCACGGCGGCTCTATTTTTATGGCCAGGTGCACTCGTAGTATCAGCTGTAGTAGCCAGTGAACTACATAGTACATTCTCATTGGTGGCTGTGAGAAGGCTACCTTGGCCCAGTATGCAGTGCTCAGGGGGCTCATCACTTAGTTTCAACCCTGAAGATAAGTCAGTTGGGAGATTCTCAAAAGTGGATGTGGGGAGTCCAGTAAGTGCGACTGGTTCTGGTTTCACGTTATCTTTACAAGAATTTGGTATGTCTGACTGTGGTTCCGCAAGATTGAATGAACTACGGTCTGCTGCAGAGACAAGCACTGATGACAGGTTTGAATTTGATGAGGTTTTTGAGGTAACATTGACATCATCACGAGAGATCGCCATATCAGCACTACATTCCAAGCCTTCCTGACTTTTACGCGGCTGTGAATTTGTCGGATCAGAAGAACTGGAAGATGGACCACCAAGATTCCCAGAATCCATGTTTTGCACTGCTGAATCATGGGTTCCGGCCGCAGAACTCGCAACTTCTGCAACAACGGAATCAGGTTTTTCTTTAGAAAGACAAGGTTCAGACTGTGAATCACCAGCCATAGAAGCCGTTGACAAATTCGGCTGCTCGGACAACAAAGCCAAATTTGGCAACAGGACGTCAAAATCTAGGGTAGGGTCTGGTGACTTCTCGTAACCAGAATCAATCGAAGTCCGAACCACAGCGTTGGAATCATTCACCGGTTCGAACCAAACGGTCGAACCTTTCACCTTGGATGCTGGTTGCGGACGTTCCGATACATCAGCCATAGAACTCGGCGTCTGCGATTCATCGCCGACACCCATGGCATCCAGTTCTGCCTGAGTGTACCAAACAACTGAAGACTCCGACGGCTTTGACTCTGACTCCACGGGTTTATTTTGATTTTGATCAGTCTTAGTACGTCTGCCTTTCCACGAACCAAACTTAGACCGCTTCGAAACCTCATCTCGTTTTTCGTTCTTCCCTGAACTGCTACCCAAATCCCGACCCTCGGTATCATAAAACTCGCTATTCCCAGTTCCATGACGTATATCAGATTTTGACCGACGGACGTTGGCTTTCCATACCAAATCCTGTGAAAATTTGTCCTCTTTACTCGTTTTATTCTGAACAATCACATGACCTGGATCATCCCCCGGGACATCAGCAACGCCCTCCTCGTTTTTGGACTTAATTAACCCACCACTGTCACTGTAAAGTGTCTGCCCTTGGTCACTCTCCACATGGTGGCTAATTTTTTGCAGCAGGACCTTCGGCGTGGCGCTGGAATCCTCCAAACTGTAGCGGCCATGTTTTGCTGACGTAAACTTCGTCTTTATCTTTTTACGAAATGATGCCATGGTCACATGACGTCACATAGTGGGGGGCTGAAACGACAAGAAAGGAAATCGAGATGAAGTCATTTTATAGAGGAATCTCATTGTGATGTCATAATTCATATAATACATGCTGCCATTCTATGGCTGTCAGAAAACACAACGTCAACACTACAGGTGGCCAGTGTTTCCGCCAGAGGGTACTAAGGGTACGATGCTAGTACCCTCAAAAGAACAGAAAAAGGCCATTTTCTTTAATTTCATGGGGTTTTTGCTGATTTTGAAGAATTTAGTATCCTCAAAGAAATTTCTGGCAGAGACCCTGGTGGCAATGCCAAAATGCCGCACATGGTCGTGCGGTGACAGTGTTTCATACAGAGGGGGGGACGGTGGGGATTTATCCCCCCCATGATTGAGGCAAGGGGGGATATCCCCCCCTCAAGTTTGCAGACTAACCTTTTTCAAATATCACTATTTTCACTTCAGTAGTGTTTTTCTTTAATTTGTTACATTTCAAATGCAATTTTCATGCAGAAGGAAGACTAATTTTGCATTTTGGAATGTAAAAAATGACTCTGGAGGCCATTTTTAACAAAAAAAACTAAAAAAAAAAAATTTCAAAATTTTTTTTTTCAAAAAAAAAATTTTTTTAAATTTTCTTTTATCCCCCCACCTTGAAAATCCTGGTGGAAACCCTGGGTGAAGTTACAATGTCACTATCGGATGTAAACTCTTCTACAGTAACCAATCCAGCTACTGTTGTTCAATAACTGACAGACATAAGTAACTTGTTGTGTACGCCGTACTAAAACTTTGAATCTGGAAACAAAATGGTGACCATTTGACAGCCAATCCGTTCTCCCCTCATCTTAAAGCTGAACTTAATAGATATTAACCCCAAGCGGCAGAGGTAGAAATTACAAACAACCATCCGCCATGTTTTGAACAGCCACCGAACATGAATACACCCTCTCGGACGGTCACAGTTGGTTTCACTCGCCACCACGCTCTTGAACAGTAAAGATCTCAGCACAACCGCCAGATGAGAAAAAAAGAAAAATAATCTTTGATGGTTCCGAGATTCGAACCCACCAACCCCTGACCAGTTGGCCGACCTCTTTCTATTTGCGCCACGAAGACTGCTTGCATACAACGGCGCCGATCTACAGTAAAAGCCGTTGTAGTTTTGAAGATCTCCATGAGGAAATAAAGCGATCGGAATTGCCGCTGTGCACGCAAGCAGTCTTCGTGGCGCATACAGAAAAAGGATCGCCAATCGATCAGGGGTGTGTGGGTTCGAATCTTGGTACTGTCACGGATTATTTTTCGTTTTTTCTCATTTGACAGCTGTGCTGAGATCTTTACTGTTCAAGAGCGTGGTGGCAAGTGAAACCAACTGTGACCGTCCGAGAGGGTGTATGATGTTTGGTGGCTGTTCAAAACATGGCGGATGGTTGTTTGTAATTTCTACCTCTGCCGCTTGGGGTTTATATCTATTAAGTTCAGCTTTAAGCCACAGAAACAGACTACAAAAATTTTCCGTAGTATTTCTCTGAGCTCACCGTAGTAAGATCATAAAAATGTTTTTCAAAATTCCTGAGATGAACTTAGTACCTTTGGCTAAGGAGCCAACACGATATCTTCACATGTATCATAACGCAAGAGATATACCTCAGCAAGGTAGAAAAACCGCAGAATTTTTTCTTCTTTAAATCATAAAAACATGCTACCTGACAGTGAAGTATCTCCGGGATTACGTTTACTTAGTAGAAAGTGATGTTCACAATTTGTAATGGCCAATAAAGTTATTCTAAGCCAGCCAAGTTCATGGCCCAGACTTACATGTGACTTAATACACCGGGTTCCAAGAATCAGCCTACACTTTGCCTACAATAGCCAATTTATACAGTATGTAGACTTTCTTTTGTATCAATAAAGTCTGGCTTATGCCGATCACCATTTCGGGCAGGAGTAGCCTCGACAATGGCAATGAAGCCTAGTCGTTATCATGTCCGCTTAGCAAGCGGCCGGTCCGGGGTTCGAATCCAGGCTACAATGTATGGGATTAATCACCCCTGGCTCTTCAGTCCGTCGCATGGGACAGTATAAGCCATTGTGCCTTGTACCTTGTGCCTTGCAAGGGCAAGTAAAAGACCCCACCCAAGTGAGCAACACGAACAGCTTGCGACATATGTGAGATGGCCTCTTCCTTACTTACTGGGGCCAATAAATGCTATGGCTTCGGCCCTTATGGAAACATACAAATACAATACATCGAAGATTTAAGAAGCAATGAATTCCATGGACTCAATGAAGTTGCTGGTGATGACACTACCATACATAATCAGTACTCACATTACGACAATGCAGTAATATCCAGAAGCCTACACACAAAATGTCCTTATGCCTGCAGGACTGCCAAAGAAATGAATCTCAAGTGAAAAGTATCAGCATGACAAATTCTAAGGAGTTTGTGTTTGAGTTGATTGCAAATCGGACTCTGGACTGTGGGGTGGAGTCCGCATAAAGTCATGAGGCAAACCGTCCGTATCACAAGCAATCTGCAGCTGATCCGAGTAAAGTCGGAGTATCACGCCATCCGGCCAATAAGCATGACTGCGTGCATGATGTTGATATTATCATTAACAATGTAAACCATTAAGCATGCAAGAAGAAGGAAGAAAGCACTTCAGAAATGAATACAAAATTTGCATCTGAACAACCTCTTTAAATCACAAGGATTTCGTTGATTGCCATCTAATTTCTAGATGGAAATGCCGTGTTTTGGCATTCAGGCCACACATTTTTTTTCTTTGTTTAACTCATTCATTGTCAACATTTTTTAGGGTCTGTCGTCACGAGTGATCTGTGAGAGAATTCTGGAGGTATTTTTCAAAATATTGAACAGAAAACTGAGGAGACCTGATACATGTAGCCTTGGTTTTCAGGTCCATTTCAGGGTTTCTGCCAGATATTTTTTTGAGGCACTAATTTCGTCAAAATCAGCAAAACCCCCATGAAATTAAGGAAAATGGCCCTTTTCTGTTCCTTTGAGTGTACTACTAACATATTAGTACCCTTAGTAGTACCCTCTGGCGGAAACACTGCACTTAGTTTGAATCTGATCTGGTTTCATACAGAGTTACTATACACCAGAGCCCAACATGTCCCGTCACATCACACATGGGAGAAGCTGCTGTCATGGCTGTGGTGCCTTGTACCTTGTGCCTTTGCAAGGGGGAAGACCCCATCCAAGTGAGGAAATCCTGGTAGCCAGAAAATGACCTCTTTTATAGCCTACTTTCGCTTTGGCCAAGACGGAAAATCCAATACTTCATATGATACTAGGATGAGGAGCAAACTGTGTCCCTGGTTACACTACAGTTGAAATTGTGTCAACATTCCGTGCGATGTCCAGACACGAATAAACACCACCATGTGCCCTGATAGTGAGATCTAAACACAGTAGCCAAAAACAGAGGCGCCAGTGCCATGAATAGCAACACGGGCAATTTTCTATAATTAGGGGCAAAGCACACCCCACTTCCTCTGGTGTACACTGTAGGAGTCCTCTATTGTGTAGGGACAACAGGGTCTCACCTTGAACCAGGAAGGGCAGAATTCCCATGTCCTTAGATGCCTCAGCTTCCGGTGAGGGACAATAAAGGGGTGGAGGGAGGGGAAACAATAGAAGGGGCTACAATCCATGATCAGTTTTTTCTTAGCGTGAGATGGCGTGATCATGAGCCCTTTCTTTGGAGACGATGAGTTACTGGTGAAAAATGTAAATCTGAATGCACTTTTATTAGTCAAAGATGGGCAAGATTGACAGTGACTGGATCTGGAAGAAAACTGAAGAAGTGTCTTGTACTGATTAGCATATTGTCATAAAAAATGTACCAGGCTTCCTAGAACTAATCAGTAGCACCCCCTCAAGTCATTACATTTTTTAGACCCTTCCTGTTGTCCCACGCGCAACATCATGAAAATAAAAAGGGTCTCACCTTGAACCCTATTGTCTTGTAAAAAGGGAGTAACCCTCATTGACTCTCTCCTCTCTCACTTCCGTCTTAAACAACAATAACAACATGAAGCCAGGAGGCAATTCAAATTGAACAAAGTGGGAATTCCGACTTAAAATTGGAAATGCAGCACGACTCATCAAACGGATGCTGGCAATTCACAAAGAATCTAATGTAACAACTATGACCTTTTATGGTCTGATTTGTGGCACACCGCATGACACAATGGCATTTCAAGGGCAGGATGTTGAGACCCTTCGTTCCCATCCCCAGAGGGGTGTTGTCCTATGACAAATTACCTTGAACCCTCCTTAGAAAGGGGCTCAAGTCAAATGTCCTGCTTCCGGTTGGAAACAGATATGTGAATTGCTTCATCAAGTTTGTTTTCTTTGTTTGTGCAGATGGCATTTTGGATGAGAATAAGAGGAAAAGAAACTCATCAGAACTTAGTTATTTTAAGACAAGAGGAAATTCATGTAACGTACGATGTAACTTAAGTGAAGACACCCCCCCAAACATAAAATATGTCATACTAGTAGTGTATATATCATATATATGAATGGCATGTAAATCAATTTGCTAAAAGCAAAAGTAGGTATGTCTAGTTCAGTTTTTAGAATACCGGTACACTGGTGTGTGTATGGAAAATATTTCAAGCACATACATGTACGAGAATATCTGACATGTCGGATTTTGTTTAAAAATATTTCAATACCTGATGCTTCCCATTCTTCATTCAACCGGGAACTACCCTCAGGTATACATCGTGAGATTGTCAGGAAGTGACAGCCGCAGTCGTAGCAAACGTGCCTTTTGGCATGTTGGACTGGATGAACCAGAAACTAAACCATTGAAAATAACCGACCAACAAAACGAATCTTCAGAGCCTGATGGAATAGACTGAGAAACCACTCCCATTTGAAATACAGGCAATGACGGGGGGGGGGGGGGGGCAGTTTTTTCCA